>BQNB010003966.1:40311-110989 GCA_026074375.1 Tanacetum coccineum | reverse complement strand
CTTTCATTATTAATGTGAATCTTGGTGTTCATGAAGTTGAACCTATAATCAAGCATTTGATTTTGGATCCATAACACCTGCCCACAGCAATTAGCAGCAGCAACATACTCTACTTCAGTAGTAGAGTTTACAACTATAGTTTGCTTTTTACATTGCCATGAAATCAATCTTTTGCCAATAAATTGACAACCTTCTGTTATGGATTTCATGTCAAGGCTAGCTCTAGCATAATCACTATAAGAAAAAGCTTCTAAGTCAAATGGTGAATCTCTAGGATACCAAAAGCCTAATTTAGGTTGACCTTTTAAGTATCTAAAGATCCTTTTCACTGCATGAAGATGTGAGATTTTAGGAGTAACTTGAAACCTTGCACAAGCACAAACAACAAACATTATGTCAGGCCTAGAAGTTGTTAGGTACATCAATGATCTAATCATTGATCTATATAAATGAACATCCATATCTTTAGCCTCTTCATCCTTTGTCAATGCCTTATTAGTCTCTATTGGAGTGCTTGCTGTCTTCACAGTGATAAAATCAAACTTTTTCAATATATCAGCCACATATTTGTCTTGGCTAATAAAGATTCCTGCCATCATCCCTTCTGTTATACTTGCAATCATAAGAAGAAAGTGGCTCCCCCACAAAAACTCAAGTTTTCTTAGAATTTTGTGCATCATTGGTAAATTCAACACACAAAGTCTTCTTTGTTAGACCCAAAGATGATTCTTCAACATTACACTGTACTAATAGGATATCACCTCTGTCCTTCTTGATGAACAAAGTCTTATCTATAGTACCTCTTCTAAATCCATTTTCCAATAAGTAGGTAGACAAGGTCTCATACCAGGCTCTAGGAGCTTGATGTAGACCATATAAAGCTTTTTCTACCTTATAAACCTTATCAGGGAACTATGGATCTTCAAAACTAGGAGGTTGGCACACATAAACTCATCTTTCAACAGTACAATAAAAAGGCACTCTTTACATCCATCTGGTACACAATAAACCCCATAAATGATGCATAGGCCAAAAATAACCTGATTGCTTCTATCCTAGCAACAGGAGCAAAAACCTCATCATAATCAATTCCTTCTTCTTGGGTATAACCTTGTGCCACCAGTCTTGCCTTGTTTCTAACTACAATTCCTCTCTCATCTTTCTTGTTTCTATACACCCACTTAGTTCCAATAGCCCTCTTGCCTTTAGGAAGATCCACCAGAGTCTAAACCTTTTGAAGTTTAAATTGCAGAAGCTCCTCTTGCATTGCTTCTATCCAGCTTGGGTCTGTCAAAGCTTGAATCACCTTCTTGGGTTCTATTTGTGAGAGAAAACAGGCAAATAGGCAGTTTTGATAATCTTTGTGATTTGTTCTCCTCTGCTTTTTGATGTAACTGACCATAGCATGTTCTTCAGAAATCTTGGTCATCCTCCTTGTTTGAGTAGCTGAATTTATGTCTCTAATGATCTGGTCTATAGGATGATCCTTGTGAATTCTGGTTGTGGGAATAGGACTGACATTCATGGTGGTTTCCAAGTTGTTAAGGTCAGCCTCTGCACCCACTTCTCTATCATCATAGGCATCATCAAATATGCCAGTGTTTTCCAAAGATTGCATACTTGAATCATTAGGAATAGGACTAGCAGTATTAATATTTGGACTACCAGTATTAATATTTTCACTGGCAGTATTAATACTTGGCCCAGCAGTACTAACAGATGGACTAGCAGTACTATCTCTGTTAGTGCTGTTAGCATAACCTTCTTTCTGTTGAACAAGCAAACTATCCAATTCAGCTCTGAAATCTTGCACATGCTGGTCATCTTCTTTATTTGAAGCTCCTCCTTCCTTTTCTTGACCATTTCTTTGACTTACATCATCATCTCCTTTGTCTGGTACCTCATCAGCATCCTTATCATCTGTGCTCTGAGTACTTGAAGAGAGTGGAGAATTAGAAAGCATGAGTGGTAGCAGTATGTATTCATTATCAGATGCTTTCTCCTGTCCAGCTTGCCCTGCATTAACATTTGTCTCTATACCTGCATCACCATTAGTTTGATTTCCTGCAGTAACTGGCTCATAATTCATAGATTTTGTCAGTGAATCAATATCAAAGAGCCATTCTGGACCACTCCCTGCAACATTGGGTTTGTTTTCAAGAAAATTTATGTGCAGGTTCTCCTCTACCTTCCTAGTTCTAGAGTTAAATACCCTAAAAGCCTTGCTATTTATAGAGTATCCAACCAAGAACCCCTCATCAGCCTTCCCATCAAATTTGCCTAGGGGATCTAAGGTATTAAGAATAGTCACAGGACACCCAAAAGGTCTCATAAAGCTTATACTAGGTGGTCTACCAAGTAATAGTTCATAAGGTGTCTTGTTGTGAGGCTTGGTCACTAGAACCCTATTCTGAACATAACAAGCAGTATTAACTGCTTCAGCCCAAAATGTAGTAGGTAATAATGAATCTGCTAGCATAGTCCTAGTGCCTCTATTAGTTTTTATTTTTTTATTATTTTAATGTTGCATATTCTTTCTTTTCAGCACTCCATTTTGTTGTGGAGTTCTGGCAACACTAAACTCCCTCTTAATCCCTTTCATCCCACAGAACTGATTCATGTCATTATTCTTAAACTCAGTTCCATTGTCACATCTGATGATTTTAACCTTATGATTTATTTGATTTTCTATGCCAGTTATAAAAGTTTTAAGGATCCCACTAGTCTCATCCTTAGTGGCCAAAAAGAAAACCCAACTAAATCTACTATAGTCATCAGTGACAACAAGGCAATATATCTTGTGATTGATACTCCTTACAAATGTTGGCCCAAATAAGTCCATATGCAACATTTATAAGGGATGGCTGATAGAGCTTACAAGCTTGGTCTTACAAGAGGCTTTGTGTTGCTTTCCCTTCTGACAAGCAACACAAGAATGGTCATTTTCAAAAAGCTTTGAAGGTAAGCCTCTAACAAGGTTTCCCCTCACAAGTTTGTTCATAGTTTTAAAGTTTATATGACCAAGCCTCCTATGCCATAAATTAGACTCATCTATTGTAGCCTTTGCAAATAAACAAGTCAAACCTCCTGAAGGAACAACATTCTTTAGATCAAAACTGTACATGTTGTTCTGTCTGGGAACTTTAAGCAAGACTTGACTTTCATCAAGTAGCTTAAAGTCAGGAGATAGAACAAGACATTCAGTCTCAGTGAAAAGAACACTGTTTTTCTTGTCACACATTTGTGAGACAGAGAAAAGATTAAACTTAAGTTCCTTTACAAAGTATACATCTTCAAAGTCTAATTTCCCAGTCCTAATTTTACCTTTTCTAGTAATTTTACCTCCTTTAGGACTTCCAGCAAATGCAACAAATCCTCCATCAATGTCTTGATAATCTGTTAGGTAGGACTTGTTCCCAGTCATATGCCTAGAGCATCCACTATCAAAAATCCCTTGATCCTGTAAAGCATATTGTGGATTACCCTGCACTCAAAATAAGAGAATTAGTTTCTCTTGGGGACCCAAGCCATCACTGACTTGAGTCTGCCTTGAGGATCAACATAGTCAAATCTTTTAGGCATGTATGATCCACTGTCTTTGGAGATATGGTCAATTACTTTTCCTGTTGGTCTCCAAATCCAGCATGCTGAGGACTTAACAGCATTTTCCCTTTTTCCCTCAGCAGTACTAACTACTACTTCTGGCCCAGCAGTAGTTACATTATTAAGCTTAGCAGTATAAACTTTTTTACTAAAATTATTGGTTTTAGCTGCTGATTTTTGGTTAAAAGGCCTTCTTAATGGTGAATGTGCTTTAAAATAAGAATATTTTGTGGGTGATGCAGCATTCACTTTTGGTTTAGATGCAGCAGTATTAACATGCCTGGCAGTACTAATTGATGTTGCTGCTCTTGGAGAGCTTTGCTTAGCAGCATTAACTGGCACTAGTCCAGACTTTGTTGCAACTGCTGTTGGAACAAAATTCCTTTTAGGATGTGGGTGAGTCAATTTTTTTTGATGGTTCACTCTTTAAGCATTGTTCCATACTGGTCTAACTTCCCTTTGACGAGTAACCCTTCCCTTATTGTTCAACACAGATTTCTCAACCATTTTATTCTCATAAAAGTTACAGTCCTTGATTAAATGGTTAAGACTTCCACATACAAAACAAGCTTTCTTACTGAACTCAAAACCATCCCCTAGTTTCTGAGTCATTAGTCCATTCCAATTTCTTTTATCAACCCTAGGACTCTGACTTTTTCTAAGGTTTTTAGCTTGCCTATATGTATTTTGTTTAATAACAGATTTCCTAGTATTTTCATTTGATTTAACAAAATTGATTTTATCATAACTAGGTTTATTCTATTCAAATGAAGGTCTAAACACACAGTCATCATTACTATCAGACTCCCACTCTTCAATAATAGGAGCACTAGGCCTAACATCTTTAGGTTGTTCTAAACTATCCTTACTAGACTTAGATGCAGTTGATTCATTTCTAGGCACACTAGTGATAGTTTCACTCACATTAGTCTTATAGAAAGAATCATCTAATCCAGCAAAGGACAAGTCAGGTCTTGAGGGCATGTAGTTCCCAGTGTAGGGAGGTGGAACTGCATGATATCCCTCAACCTTCTTAAACCTATCATTTACTTGATTATTTTCCTCTTCAATCTCATTCACACTACTATTAGATGCACTCTCAAACACTTTACTTTTATTCAGATGACAATCATGCAATTCATTATCATTCATTTGACTGTCAAAACCAACACCAGACTTGTTATTAACACTTATTTGACTGTTTATCAGTTTAGTTAGCTTTATAGATGATGTTTCAAAATTTTCTAATTTTAGGTTTAAATCATCTTTTTCTTTTAAAGCCTCTGCTAACTGATTTTTAAGCTCTATTATTTACCTTAACATCATATTTCAAAAATGCAATGTATTCCTCATAAACAGCTTCATTTTTTTGATGAACAACAATTCTAGCTTCTAGAGATTCTAAGCCTAATTGATAACCTATAATTTCTAGGTTAGATTTTTTAAGCTGCTCTTTCTGTTTATCAAAGTGTTCTTTTAAAGACTCATAGGATTTTAAGCAAGCTTTGGAGTAAGTGGATACCTCAGAGTCTGAACTTGATGAACTGGATGAACCTGAAGACAAATAGGCCATTAGAGCAAAGTCTGTGGGTCCTTCTTAAGTCTGAAAGCTTCAATCATAACCACTTATCCCATCTTGAACAACCAAGGCATTTGCAGGAGTCTCTACTGGTACAATTCTTCTTGGAACATCTCCATTTCTATTCCCCTGATTCCTTGGTGCCCTGCATTTTCTAGCAAAGTGACCTTTCCTGTAACAGTTGTAACATTTAACCTTTGTCTTATCAAAGCCAACAATTTCTTTGCCATTGAAGTTCAGATTCCTTCCTGTCTTCTTTAAGAATCTCTTCACTCTCATGGTAAGCATGGCCACCTGCCATTTGAGATCCATCTCTTTAAGATCATCAGTATCAATCTGCTCTAGGTCTTCATTGTCCAACTGTTGACTATTAGATTGACTGACAAAGAAGGAAAACATGACATCATCAGCATAGGATAAGGAAGAAGCTTGTCCCTGTGAGTTAGCAGTAGAAACTTCATGAGCAGTATTAACTGCTTCATTAGTACTGCTAGTGTTTTCTGAGAGTATAAAATCCACATCTGAGAGTTTGAGCTTGAGCTTGATTGGCTTTTAATCTCAGCTTCATACACCTTCAAGTTTTTGTACAAGTCATCCATGCTCATTGTGTCTAGATTAGATATGTTTCTCATGATCAAGGAAATATTGTTCCAAGCTAATGGTAGACTTCTTAGTAACTTAAGATTTGCATCTTCCTAGGAGATAACTTTACCATGAATTTCCAATTGGCTGATGAGTTTCTGAAACCTATCATAGGTTTTATCCAGTCCTTCAGATCTTGATGCAGTAAAATTCTCATATTGCTGCTTCAGAATGGTTTTTTGCATTTTCTTTGATTCTTTGTTGCCTCCAAACCTGGTCTTGATAGCTTCCCATAGGGTCTTTGCATCCTTGATTCCATGAAACTTCAATAGGTGCTCATCAGGAATGGCCAACAACAAAGTGCTTTTTGCTTTCAATTCATTCTTTCTTGCTAGCTTTTGTTCAGCAGTTTTGGGAGGAATAGGACCTTCAGTACTAGCTGATGCAATAGCAGGTGCATCACCATTCACAATAACCTCCCAAAGAGCATAATCAGTGTGAGTAAGATATTGCTCCATTCTCATGCTCCATAGATCATAGTCTCTAGTTTTGAGTACTGGAAGTTTTAGTGCAGACACTGTTTGGGTAGTTTCTGACTGTGATTCCATCTTCTCTTTGATTATGAGATCTTGTGTAGATATAGTGTTCTTCTTATTCAGAGTTTCTCAACAAGCTCTGATACCACTTGTTGATCCCTTCTTGACAGATCTTACTTAGCTTGTTAAAGCTTAGTTATATTGGATAGATCCAAGACAACTATAGTAGAAACTAAGATTGAGAATATCACAAACTATGCGGAATCTAGTTTGCAATACTAAGAAGAACAATGAAACAGTAAAAACAAGATCTTTACTAAACTTTCAATATATTGAATACTATTTTGAATTACAAATAGCTATGAATACTAACTATGATTGTTATGCAAACTATGAATGCTAATATGAAAACTGATATAAAAAACTGATATCTAGATCTATGCCGTAGGGTTCCTTTTATACACTAAGGAAACCCTAATGGGCTTACAAAATGCGTCAAGTGATTATGATCTTTTCTATAAGTAAACATAATCTCTTAAACAAATAAGTTTATACATATCTTCTTTACAAATAATTGATACTTATCTTCATAAGTATTCTTGTTCTTCAATCAACCTTTATCTCTTCTCTGATATGTCTTTTGATCTCATCTCTGACATCATTAATCCTTCCAGCAGTTGTAATTACTCAGCAGTTGTAACTGAGCACAAGCAGCATTAACTACTTAGAAGTTTACTCTAGTAGTACTAACTTTTGTACTAGCAGTAGTAACTACTTACTATATTTTCAGTCTTCATCCCTAAGTAGTCTTAACTTCTACTAGTAGCAGTAACTTTATACTAACAGTACTAAATTATACTAACAGTAGTAACTTGCAGTAGTAACTTTATACTACCAGTACTAACTACTTAGCATAATTTTCATTAGTATTATCAACAGTACAAAGTTATGCTTGACAGTACTAACATATACCTGAGTAGTAGTAACTCTAAGAATCATCTTGAAGTCTTTTAAACCCAACATCATCCTAAGACCTAGACATATTAATCCTGTCACAATTAAAGCATTCGCATAAAGCATCCTTATTTGTTGATTATAATCTATCTTAGGGATTGAAGCAATGGTGATCTTGTTAAACCCTAGCTCATAAAGACTTTACCCACTTACTGCTTAATGGCAATTTATACACTAGTAGAACTCATCAAGCAATAAAAAGCCCGATATTTCTATATTGTACATGCTTGTAGATCATATACACAATACATTAAAATAGAATAAACAATACAATACCATCAGATATAAGCAAGAATAAAATTAGTTTTACCGTTGAAGTCAGGTACTCTTCAAAGGTCTTCTTATATTTGTCATGCAACGCATAAGAGTAATCATTTGGTGCTTTTTGTGTGCACATGTTATAGATGGTCTAAAGGCTCACATATATAGAATCACCCAAACATAGAAATAATATAGAACCAAAAGCTACATCAATACTCTCTAAACAAACTGTTGTTGAGCAAATCTCTACAATGTAGTGAAAAGGATACGTGTAGCGCGATTATATTATACATCAACTTGAATTGTAGGCTCTTCAAGACCCTCTAGAATCATTCTCTCTCTACAGCATGCCCTGTCTGCATAGTATTCTCCATCCTAACTCTATTCGATTATTTTTCGTTTATTCATTCTGATTTACAACGTAGCACCAAACTCATAGCCTTTGAACATAAACCATTATTAAATTTCAAACCTTAATATCACTTGTTACATATTATTCAAACATGTTAAAATAAAGAGAACAAACCTGTCTAATCCATGTAAAGCTACGCTTTTAGCCTCCTTCTCTTGGTTAACATGTTGCAGACCTTCTTTAACACTAATTGTTAATCGACAACATCAGTTTGTAAAATATAGATTGAAATAATACCAATAATGTTTAGTTAATTATAGATGAGAAAAGAACCTGATGATGAACTTTTAGTAATTTTTTTTGTGGTGGAGCGAGGCCTGTAAATTCATAAACATACATATTCAGTTCTAAACTTGGACATTGAAAACAATCTAAAAATATATACAATTTAGTCAATAACTTGAAATAAATATTTTACCTGCTTTTAAACTTTTACTGCTTTTCTTTGGCTGATTCTTGCAAGTTGCAACATGTATATTATTAAACATATTTACATTTAAAAAATAGGTATTAATCAGTATACACATAATATTTGACGAACAAATTACCTGATGAGGGAGATTCAATGATGGACATAGTAATTCCATTGTTCTTGTTTTGGTTGGATTTTAAACGCCTTTGTGACTGCCTTTGTGGTTGCATTACACAACTTGTGAATAGAGATTGTTGTGTGTTTGATGTTTGGAAGAGGTCGTGTTAAATTAGATTAAAGATATTATAAGGGCTAATTATCTTCCAAGGAACTATGTACGTGTTTTTTTGGAGTTCTTATCTTCTGCATATAAATTCCTAAATTATCTTGAAAGTGTATTCACATCATATACTGGCTTTAAAAAAACAAAATTTGTAATATTTAAAAAACAAAATTTGTAAAAAAATATTAATGACATGGATTGAAGGATTTTTACCAAAAATAAATAAATAAAATAAATAAAATAAATAAATTGTGATGACATGGCATTCTAACGTGGAATAAAATAGTCAAATGCCTCCTGTTATATATAGAGTAGATATATAAAATATATATAATATATATTATATATATATAGTATTATATATATATGAGTGTAAAAATATATATAAATACATAATATATAATATATATAACTCTTTATTTAAACCTTCAACAAGGTAAATTTTCCATGAACCTTATAAGTATACCATACCATAATATGTGTGTTCGTTGCCATTTAGTATCATTTACACTATGAATATACATAGATTTTGATATTCATATATGTACATTTTATTTTGTAAACTCATGAAAACATAAACCTAGGTGGTGATTTAACAAGATAGCTAGAATGTAACATGAAGTAAAGTATTGAAAAGTATGAGTTTAGAAGACCTTAGGAAAGTGTAGGATGAGGAAGATCACAATATCAACCCTAAAAACCAAAACCCAAATCGAAACCCTAATGAGAAAACCCTAACTTGGATCTTGTTTAAACCTTGCTAGAATGATTACCCAAGCTTTCAAAATACTTCCAAATACCTTAGATAATATCCTTGATTACTTGTATGCTTGCTAGAATGAAAACTTATGGTTTGTTCTTGTGTTTTTAAGGTGTGCCGTGGGTAGAGGAGAGAAACAAAGAGATGTATGTGAGTTTTGCTAGTGAATGTTATGTGAAGATATGTCTTATACTCTTATATATATATTACAAGGTGGTCAACAATACTATTAGCAAGTCCAAGGTCTCATTTGATGAGGGGGGCAGTTACACAAGGAGTAAAATAAGGGAAAGGTGGTTAAGATTGCTAGCTACAAGTTTTAGTCCTCATGTGTGCATGTTTTGAAATAAGACTAAGTAGATTTAGTGTTCTCCATGTTTAGGGGGTGCGTGTTTTAGAGAAGAGAATGGGGCCACCAAATGTTGCCTTGATATCTCATGAGAAGTATACTAGGAGCACATGTTGTATTGGTAATTTAGTTTAATTATGGTAGAGTGCATGTGTTCCTAAAATGAAAATTTGAATTCTAGCACTTGTATCTCTAAGCATGGATGGCAAGGTGTGGTTAAGTGTGTAAAACTTATAAAATTTTGGGTATTGGGTATAATAGTGGGTATTTGTTTGAGTATAGATAGGTATATGTACTTCTGGGTATGCCTAAATGAAACTTATTACGAAACGTAAACGCTTTACGTATTCGATAAAAATAAAATATGAAAAGTTAATAATTATACTCCAAATAATTATATAACACTTGCTTGACCACTAGTACAAAAAGTGGATTTGGTCACACCAAAAATGTGTGACGATATACATATAGTCACACATTCAAAAACTCTTGTGTGTGACAAAAGGTCGCGCGGCCGTAGGTCACCTACGGTCACGTTTTCGAGTTAGTGTCCATATCCACGTTTTAGTGACCGTAAACATTGTACAACCAAACAAAGCATATTTTTTTGTATATTTAGTCACATACAACTAAGCATAATGTGGCTAAAAATGTTAATATGTGTGACCATATGGTGTTTAAAGTGAAGAAATGTATATTTTGTGTGACTACTGTTCATCCAATGGCCACATGAATTTGATGTTTGTGTGGCCTTTTGTAATATTTACTCACACAAAGCATGTTTGTTTTGGGTATTTAGTCACATACAATTAAGCATAAAGTGGCCAAAAGTGTTAATAAGTGTGACCATATGCTGTTTAAAGTGAAGAAATTTGTATTTTGTGTTACTATTGTTCATCCAATCGCCACATGAATGTTATGTTTGTGTGGCTTTTTGTAATATTTAGTCACACAAAGCATGTTTGTTTTGGGTATTTAGTCACATACATGATACTTGTTATACGACGTGCTTAATTAGCGACCTATCATACAACTGGGTCTAGTCCTACATAATTAAAGTGCTCTGCAACTTCGGTGTTATAATGCTAAGAGTCCCGGGATAGCCACCATATAGTAATGCTATAGGTAGAACAAATAGATCACTAATAATGTCCTGGCTTGCCTCGATTGAACTGGTTGTATCATAGAAGGTAGTGGCTTAGTACTAACTAATAACGTTCTGATCATTGGTATAGTTTGGATTGTGGACTACCACCTAACCGTTAAACAGTAAGTGGGTAAAGTCTTTATGAGCTAGGGTTTCATGTTTCGACATTACCACTGTGTCGTCCTCTATATGAATAATTAACTATATAAGGAAGCTTATGGCGAATGCTACTTTAATTGGACCATAATTAATGTGACTAAGGTCCTTTGAATGAAAGTCTCGCCGTAAGACTGAAAGAATGATAAGCCTACCCTTCGAGATATAATCATTTGCAATAATATCAACAAACCAACTTCTAATCGGATTAATGATGGCTAATGCAGTTTTCTATTATAAGGCTTGACCACTCTTTTATCTTCTGTTAATTTGCTTGTGTTGGTTAAAGTGTTTTGAATTGATTGTAGTCACCAACCAAACCCGTGCCAGTCTCTTAGGCTGGAACCCCCTATTTTACCTATTAGAATTAGGAATAGAACTTACATAGGATTAGCATAGGTTTTGCTTAGATTAGATTTAACTTAGATTAGTAAACCAAAATATTAATAAATTGAGAGATTTAACCTCGCTTCAAGTGTTCGACACCCTACTTACCACGAATCTACCACCGACCGGGTACACTGCCCGTTAAAGTGTTGTTTTTGGTTAAGTCGGCAAAATATATATTTAAAACTTGAATCATAAAAATATACACCACACAACGACACATTACGTTTTTGGCGCCGTTGCCGGGGAGTGAAACTTAATCTTGATTTTTATTTTATATTTTGGTTATTAGATTAGATCTAACCCTTAGGAGTAGTGTAAATTAGATTAGTGTATATTCTTGTATATTATGTATATTTTTGTATATTTGTTAGTTTAATTGTTTGCTTGTATATTTGTGTGTTAAATTTAATTGTTTTCCTAATACACTGTTTTGGTCGCTAACTCGATACGGCGTATCCACTTCCATTAGATACGGTGTTTCCAATTTTCTGTCCAATACATCGTATTCATTCAACTGATTAATACATCGTATTCACTTTTATTGAATACGGCATATTGATCATCTGAAACAGAATCAGAACCTAAGTTTTCATATTTGATTTCCGTGCTAATTTTTTTTTCTAACCTAAAGAGCCTATCCTACTGATTGTTTATCCCTTGTTTCAGGTAGTGCATGACAAGGAGTTCAACGAACGAACTATTCAAACCTTTCAAGGATCCGAAACGAGATTTTCGATCATCAAGGAAGCACTTCAAGACACTAAGTCTTGACGAATTGAGATCGCCTGATTTCAATTTATTTTCTGACCAAGAATACTCGGAGGAAGAAGTTGCGAAAACAATGGCGGAAACCATGGAGCAGTACATGAGAAAAACTCGACCCGACTATGGATCGAGAGTTGTTAGGCCTAAAATTGAAGACATTGATAACTTTGAACTAAAAGGCCAATTTCTTAAAGAACTACGTACCAACACCTTAAGCGGTTCGGATTATGAAGATGCTAACGAACACGTTCTCTTGTATCTAGCGCTGTGTATTATGAAGTAGCACCCCATGTGGTATTCTGCTGCGTTGTATGATTTTTGGGGGTGTTACACTTAGAGCATTGCCTATGTCCTTAACTGGAGCCGCAAGCCGTTGGCAGAGAAACGAACCAACTATTTCAATTACAACTTGGGATGGTCTTAAAACAAAATTTTTGAATAAATATTGCCCACCTGCTCGAACTACAAAGAAAATGGAGGAAATCAACAACTTTCAGCAAGAACCAGATGAAAACCTTTACCAAGCATGGGAGCGATTTAAAGAACTCTTGATGAAGTGTCCTCAACACTATTTAACGAAGATGCACGATGTAATCTTGTTCTATAATGGATTGGGAATTCCTCCTCGACAGATTCTTGATTCAAGAGGTGCAATACCATCTAAGACTACTACTGATGCAAAGGTGGCCATCCAAGAAAGTGCTGAATACTCTCAAAAATGGCACAATGGAACATCTAGGTCAAGAAGTACTGAAACTTTTGACGGATTAGCAGCTATACAAGCATAACTCAACAATCTTGGGAGAGAGATCAAGAAAGTAAATGAAAAAGTTTATGCTGCTCAAGTTGGATACGAATAATGCAAAGGACCCTATTACACTAAAGATTGCCCATTCAAAGAAGAAGGGAAAACCCTCGATGAAGCTTACTACACGCAATTTGGTGGACCTTTTCAAGGAGGGGGATATAGAGCAGCAGCTCCCAGATTCTATCAAAGGAACAACGCGAATCCTTCATACCAAGAACGAAGGCAATCTATGGAAGATACCCTGAGCAAGTTTATGAGTGAATCGGCAAAGAGAAATGAAGAAAACTCCAATTTGATTAAAGAAATCCGAGCTTTAACGGATGTTGCCATTCAAAACCAAGGAGCATCGATTAAAACTTTGGAGATTCCAATTGGGCAAATGAGCAAGGTACTACAAGAAAGAGGATTTGGAAGTTTACCTAGCTCTACTGAAGCGAATCCGTGAGATCAAGTTAAGTCGATCTCGACTATTATTGAAGTTGATTCATACCCGATACGCCGTATTGGATCTTCCTAATACGCCGTATCCACTAGACAAACCATACACTGAGGTACGAGACAAGACAAGCAACGATTCTGTTTCTAAGTCGTTTGAATGATTACTGCTGTGAAGGAAAGAAGGGATCATATGGACCACAATTCTCAGAAGCTTACTCTAAAGCTTCACATATCAATAATTCCATACCCAGAAAGGAGAAAGACCCAGGGAGTTTCACTTTACCTTGCTTTATTAATAATATTTGCTTTGATAATGCCCTTGTTGACTTAGGAGCTAGCGTTAGTGTTATGCCTCTCTTGACCTACCTTAACTTAGGATTAGGCGAATTAGCTCACACTAAGTTGACAGTTGAATTGGCAAACAGGAAAGTGAAATATCCAAATGGAATAGCTAAAAATGTGCTAGTAGGTATTGGTAAATTTGTTTTCCCCAGTAAACTTTATTAATTAGATATGCGCTGCAGGATTATCATAGTTTTTATAGCCCTTGAATCCTCGGAAAGACCATTTTTGTTACCGCCCATGTAAGATTGATGTTTACAAAGTAGGATTACTTTAAGGGCCGAGGAAGAAATGGGGATTTTTTTTATCCACAATTGTTAAACTGCTGTGTTTTAATTAAGAGGGTCTAATGCTAAAAGTTTAAGAGAAAGAATGGAGCTTGATTTAGAAGTTAAGCTTATAGGAGAGACTTTGGTGATTAATAGATCATTAGACCCTTTGAATGGAGATTACATCGAATTAAATGATCTAAATGAACCATTTGAGCTTAGGAGAAATCAAGGTGATGATTTGATGCCCACCATTGAGGAAGTGAGGTAATTGAGGAATTTAAAACTAGGGATGATGAACTTGATACTGGAATTGATGATTACCCTAGTTATTGCGACTATGATAAGAAGATCCATATATTGTATGGTAGGATTTGAATTTACACACGTAAACTTCTTCCCATTATTGTATGTCAACATGATGTCCAAAGAGTTTCATAATTCTATAATGAAAGATAAGATGGTGTACAAAGGGAATAATGTTGTAGGAGCTTTTATGAATGTGCCTATTTTTGTTAGAACCTTTTTTGTTGTGACGGATTTCGCAGTTTAAGAAGATATGGATGCTTATCGAGATGAAGGAATGGGCGATGTTATTTTTGGCGAACCATTATTAAGAGAAATTAGAATTAAAGCAAGACGGTTCAAAGGAATGATTACCATTTACAATGGTAATGACGAAGTAACTTACCAAATGGTGCGATCATATATGAGGTTTAAACACCACACTAATGAGCAATGCAATAAAATCCCACCATTACTGAAGGTAAGTGATAAAGATAAGAAGAATGGAATCTCGCATCCATACCAAAAGCTTAAGGGGTTCTACAAAGGAGTCTTGAACTTAGGGCCCGATTACATTCGAGATGCGAGGACGAAGGAATGGCTCACACGCGGGCACAT
Source organism: Tanacetum coccineum (assembly GCA_026074375.1). NCBI lineage: Eukaryota > Viridiplantae > Streptophyta > Magnoliopsida > Asterales > Asteraceae > Tanacetum > Tanacetum coccineum. The sequence goes on along the minus strand of BQNB010003966.1, from coordinate 95,980 downwards.
TAGCGTATATGAGATGGAGTGAAGATAAGCTGAAGAAAAGTCTAACTTAAAGGCTTCGTTGTAAACAAAAGTGCTTCCCGAGAAACAACCCGGAATGTTATTTAAATTTTATCGAGTTTGTCTTCCCAGACATCAATATGGCGTATCTGCTCCATACCATACGGCGTATTGATTGTCTGGACGTTATCAGTCTTTATTTTTTATGCACTTTAAAAACATTATTGTCAGTTCTGGCAATATGTCGTATTCATGCACATGATACGGCATATTCACCAGACTAATTTGTATTTAGTTTAGTTCAATTTAAATTAACCGTAGGTACCAAGAATAGGAATGCACGTTTTTCCTATTTTTACACAGGACCTTGTGAAAGAAATATCGACGAATATTGGTGGAGAATTTACAAATCTGGAGATCTTGAGGTGTTGGAGTCTTGAAACCTCAAGACAGTTGTTCAACATGAATTCTTTCTCAATAAATCAACATGGAGAATCTACCGAGCCAATATCAGGGGAGTTTCTCATTCTAATTCTTTTTAATTCCCGTATTTAATGTTTTATCTATACAACGAGGACGTTGTATAATTCAAGTGGGGGGATGGGAATTAAAATGTATACTTGTCCTAATTTTTACACTAAAATGCTTGAATTATGCTCAAATTTAAAAAAAATCAAGCATACTTTTGTGAAATTACTTGATACATAACCCGCACACAATAATCCTTGTTAGATATTGTGAGGATTTAACCTTATCTGTTTCCAAATGTTTACCCAAATTCCACAAAATATGAGTGTGTCGGTGATGTAGTAGACTTTAGAATTTTTCTTGGTATATCACTCGAGACCGCAGTGATGAGTACAATGGATATAGATGGAGTAACTTGTTTAAATTGGTTAATTTTAGGATTACACCCAAAATGCCTATTCATGTTGCTTATTAACTAACTACACTGGTTAGTTAACCCCCGTATAAACCTTTTGTTTACTCTCATTTTAAGAGTAAGATACCCCTAGAACAACTCGTAGAGCCAATCCTTTAGGAAATACACCAATTGTTTATTTCGTTACACCTAGCCTACCTTGTTAGATTAAGTTTATTTTACAGTTGCTAGTTGCTTAAAGTGTAAAGTTTGTATTTCCCGAGTCTTGTGTCAAAATTTTCTATCTTTGGTACGGTTGGAAGAATTTGCACATCACAAATGGGAATGTATATTATAGTCAAAACTCATGTATTTTTACTACCATCGCAATTAATGGTACGTCCGAAGAATGAAGGAATTATCGAAGGAATTATCCAGAATTATTATGATCGCGAAGATGGTGAAATTACACCGAGTTTCGTAGTATAGTGTTGGCAAAAAAAATCAAAAAAATTAGAAAAATCGCAACAAAAAAGAGAAGGAAAGATTGAAGATAATCGTTTTGCAATTACCGAAGGAATTACATGAAGGATCGATTATTCGTTGATACAAATCAACGATGTAGAGTATTGTATAAAGTGGAAGATATCACCACTTACCTTGTAAAGTATGTAAAGTATGGGATGATTGGGAAGTTGACCGTTACGGGAACGCCAACTTAGGTTGTTGTTTTTGATCTATAATCTAGACGTTGTAAATAGTTGTGTCTTTATCATGGTAACGATGGGGAAAAAGTGTCTAGTAACTTGTATTTTAGACTTAATCTATTTGTTTCGTAATTTTTATTTAACAACAATTTACTTCTCTTTCCTAATGACTAGCCATTGGTTTTACGCGAATGAGGATTTGTATGAGCATGCATGTCTATTCCGTTGTTACGGCCATGTATGCATGTCTCAGTTGCCTTGTTGGTTTGTGACTTTTGGTGAAAGTTAGAAGGTCCCTACCCTATATCATTCTTCATCCTAACCGTTGATTAAATTCGAATGAGGATGTGATCGAACACACATATCTATTCCGTCGGTACGGACATGTATGTGTGCTTCAGCTGCCTGTTGGAGTGTACTTCTGGTGAAAGATTGAAAAATGATCAACCCTAAGCCTTATCTTACAAACCCATATTTACCTTTATAAACTTGTTACTTCTTCTCTTTAGTGGTGGAGATGTGTATCCTTTCTAAGCTTATAATAGAATACTCGTCACGACCGAGCAATTAAACGAATTAGTTACATGTTACCACATAGATTTGTTGAGTGATTTGAGTGTTTTCATCTTTCTATTTCGTGAGGTGTTTGGTTGTGTACTTGTAATAGATCAAATAAATGCTTTACCGGAAAATATCCTTAGGGATACATTTTTATAAACTTCTAAAGGCTACTTGAGGACAAGTAGGATTCAAGTGGGGGGATATTTGATGACATCAAATGACGTCTATTTTATAGCATCATTTATCCCATATAATTAACCCATTTTGTATAATTATTTCAAATAATTGTTACTTAATCGTTTGTATTTGAGAATTGCAGTAATTACGGAGTACTTGGTGAATATTAGCAAAAGGCGCACATTCTGAAGCTTAAACGAAGATATTTTAAAGATTAATGTTCTGACAACTAGTACGCCGTATCCATCAAGGAAGATACGGCGTATCCGTGCCTGCACTCACCAAAGACCACGAAGGACACAAGACCAATACGTCGTATCCAGAGAAGATTAATACGCCGTATTGAAGATATAGAAGGTGAATATTCTGGAAGATATCAAACATGGTCCCTACTGTAAGAAAACCAAATACGCCGTATCTAATACCTTGGATACGCCGTATCTAATACCTTGGATACGCCGTATCGACACCGACTCCAGACCCTATAAATACAAAACTCAAAAATGAGTTTTAGGTGTGCTAAATCATATTCACGATACCTAAACCACAAAATTCAAATTTTAGAGGAGAAAAAGAGCATAAAAGGTCTCGCAACGCATTCAAATCCATAGGATACAACGTGTCATTTCTTATACTTTTGTAATCGTTCAGTTTTTAGTATCATTCGTTAACTCGGTTATTTACCTTGGCTAAGCCATTACTCTTGTATTAATTATGATATTTTAAGGCTAATACCTTCGAGTATTAGCCATTATTATGAAGATCTGAATGTTTGGTTTTGTTTATATCTTGATTGCTTAATTTATCGTTGTATTTTTGATTATGTTTATCACATGATACTTGTTTACGTGCTTAAGTATGCGACTTGTCATTCAACTGGGTCTAGTCCTACATATTTAAAGCGCTGCAACTTCGGTGTTGTTTGGGCGTAGGCTAAGAGTCCAGGATAGCTCTCCATATAGTAATACATATAGGTGGAACAAATAGGATCACTAATAATGTCATGCTTGCCTCGATTGAACTGGTTGTACTGTAGAAGGTAGTAGCTTAGTACTAACTAATAACGTTCTGATCATTGGTATAGTTTGGATTATGGACTACCACCTAACACAAGTTACCGTTAAGCAGTAAGTGGGTAAAGTCTCTATGAGCTAGGGTTCGTTTGGCATATAAGGTGTCGTCCTCTAGATGAATTATAATCAATATATAAGGATGCTTTATGCGGATGCTTTGATTGTAACAGAATTAATGTGTCTAGGTCTTAGGATGAAGTCCCGCCTAAGTCTAACAATGATATGCCACCTCAAGATAAGTAATCATTGCACTGAATAAACAAACCAACTTCTAATCGGATTAATGATGGATAATTCAGTTTTCTATTATAAGGCTTGATCGCTCTTTTATCTTATGTTTATTTTCTTGTGTGTGTTAAAGTGTTTTGAATTGATTGTAGTCACCAACCAAACCCGTGCCAGTCTCTCAGGCTGAAACCCCCCCTTTTACCTGTTAGAATTAGGAATAGAACTAACATAATATTAGCATAGGTTTAACTTAGATTAGAATTAACTTAGATTAGTAAACCCAAATATTAACAAATTGAGAGATTTAACTTCTCTTTAAATGTTCGACACCCTACTTACCACGAATCTACCACCGACCGGGTATACTGCCCGTTAAAGTGTTGTTTTTTGTTAAGTTGGCAAAATATAAATTTAAAACTTCAATCATAAAAATATACACCATACAACGCCACATCACAAGGTGTGGTTAAGTGGGTAAAACTTTTAAAATTTTGGGTATTGGATATAATAGTGGGTATTTGTTTGAGTATAGATAGGTATAGGTATTTCCGGGTATGCCTAAATGAAACTTATTGTGAAACGTAAACGCTTTACGTATCCAATAAAAATAAAGTATAAAAAGTTAGTAATTATACTCCAAATAATTATATAACACTTGCTTGACGTAAATTTTTATTTGTTTGGTGCTCGTTTACGTTGAATGTTGATTTTTAGTTTACGCGATTTAACTTAACGATATAAATTAAAAGCAAACGCGCAAAACTCTAAAAATAAATAATGGTAATAATTGAGTCGTAAAATGACCTGAAAATACAAATTGTTACATAAGGGGACTCTTGGAAGAGTTGGGCGTATAGCTTAACACTATGGTAGTTAATTGTGATAATCAAGGCGCGATTCACTTATTGCGGAACCATGTTTTTCATGAAAGAACTAAGCACATCAATGTGCGTTATCACTTTATCAGAGAGGTCTTGGAAGCAAAGACGGTTAACGTTCTGAAGGTGTGTACTGAATACAATGTTGCAGATGCCTTGACGAAGGTGGTACCTGGACGGAAGTTACAACACTGCTTGGAGTTGCTGAGTATTGGTGTAGGCTAATATAAAGCCTAAGGTGAAAATTGTTATGTTTAGTCTTCATATCAGCTTTTAATAAGTCTAGGGGTCTTAGTGTTAAGTTTAAACTTATTATTAGTCAAGTAGTATTAGGATGGGTCGTTGGATTTGCTTGTGTCCCAAGCCCAACCCATTCTCTTTTTTGTAACCGACTTAGGGTATTAGTGTCGGTGTTTTCTTCCCCTCATCTTTATAAAAGGGGGTGAGGGGGAGGGCATTGTACACTTCATTCTTTCAATCTAATCATTCGGTTAGAGTTATTCTTGTGCACTTCTTCTTTACTTTTCTGTCGAGTACATAATCTGTTGGTGTGTGTGTTGTCTTCAACGTTCGAATTATCCATGCTAGTATCGAGGTTGTAGGCTAGTCTATTCCTACACTAATCGATCCGGTCAAGTCATCGGGTCACCGGGTTACCGGTTCGACCATCGGGTCAACCCGGTCTTGCACAATAAAAAAAATAAATATATATATGCAATGGTACAAAAAAATATGTATATAAATCATGAATATTCCATATATTAAAGCTAAAAACCATTATTAACAAATATAACATGTAAATATAAAATTACATTGCAAGTATATATAATTAACTTGTTTTATTTGTAAAAAAACACAAAAAAACTAAAACCCGGCCGGGTCTCGAGAACCGGGTTGACCCGGGTCACTATAAACCCGGCGGGTCTAAATGGGTTTCAAAAATATGAAACACGGTTTAATTTAACCCATTTTTTCGATAAGAACCGATTAAACCAACCGAATCGAACCGAGTTTCAAAACATTACTTTTATGCCAACCAACGTAATCCTACATGGAAACAAAGTACAAATAACAACTTAGTTATTTATTGTTTTGCATCAGTTATCCTATGGATCCTCGTCTTATATAAACTAAAAGTATAAAACCTTTCATTTTGATCCAATCTCATAAGATAACAGTATATGTAGTACTCCCTCCGTCCCTAAATAAATGTCCACTATTTACTTTCGAAGTCATTCTTCTTTAACTTTGATCTTAAATTATTTTGATTATGTTACATAATAGTTGATGCAAAATATATGAATGAATTAAGTTTTAAATGTATTGGTATGATTTTCATCAAGTATTATATAACACAAACAAAACAATTTAAGGTCAAAGTTGAAAAAGAATGATTTTGAAAGTCAATGATGAACAGTTATTCAAGGACGGAGGGAGTATGTCTTTTTTGTTTTCTCACTTCAATTGCTTTATGATCGGATTAGTAACTAAAGCAAAACATTTGATTAAATCAAAAATTAAAAGTCAAATGGGACAATCTTTTTCACTTATTTTGTAATCAAAACGAGGTTTGGGATCTCGCGTTTCGCCGCGAGGGCATTTGATTTTATCGTTGTATTGTATAGAAGTCTATGTTACATTTCTAGATTTCTTTATTCAAAAGATACCGTGACATGAACAATAGATGTGTGTCTTCAAAGAAAGATGGGGAACCAAAGAGGCTGCGGCGAGAAAATAATTCGCACCAAACTACTTGTCACGACAATCTCTTCGGTTCCACATCCTTCTTTGTTAAAACACATTTTACCGATGACCATTGATATACGATGTAATAAAAAAGTAATATGGATAACAACTAAATAAATTCAGTGCATGTCTAAACTCCTTGTTATTTATTGGTCATCTAATGTGTTAAGATAACGTAAAAAAAGTTACTTTAGTCTTTTGGGTATTGAAAAATCGTTTGGCTTAGGTAAGAGCTAACCGTTCTGAAAAAGTGTAAGTCCGTCGTTGCTGCATACCAAGAGAGTTACCTAGCCAAGTTGCAGACTTTTACGGCTTCAATTAAATATGCTCATATTCATTATAGCCTCAGCAAGGTAGTATGAATTGGTGTAGACATATCGTGTATCACAATTTAAGGCGGTAGTGGTGGCGACATTCATAAGCATTTTTTTTGTTCTGCTACACAGCATTGGTGTATGAACGGAAATTGGAAGAAGAGATGGCGATACTATTTAGTGGCACGATGTCTTCCATCCGTTCTCGATGCAAAACGAACATAATGTATCAAAACGTAAAACCGGTTATGGCTGTCACCGTCACTACCACGTCATTATTGAATAACCGTAAAAGATAATGTATCGTCTCAGATAAGAGCCTTTGTAAGTCTGTCATGGCTACACACCTAATAGATTTCCTAGCCAAGTTACGGGGTTTTACACGTTTTGTTCTGACTACTCGTATTCATCATTGCCTTTCCAAGGTATGTTTACTAAGCGTAATATAAGATCCGAACATACGCGAAGGGTTTTGTGACTGTCACGTATACCGAATTAGAAGTCATTTCCTACATCTAATCACGCGTGAAAGTAGCAAAACTCTTAGTACACTCTAAAGACATTCCTATGTCCAAGTAAGAAGGCAACAACCAAAGAGATATAATTTCAATTTTTGACTCGATGTTGTTGACTTCTGAAATGGACGCTAGGGGTGGTCTATATAGACAGATAAGTAAGTTACAGCATATTCCCAAGCAGTAAACAGGAAAAACAAAGTTAAGAGAACAATTGTGGTGCTAGAATTGGATACGAAGGTACCCCACATGCCATGGCAGCAAATAGAATATACCGACACAGAACATTGTTTAGCATTTGATAGACAGCAAGTCAATCTGAAACAAAAAATGCAAACCGCTAATAACTATAGGTTGGGATACAACATCCCATGAACATTATGTTTTGTCATCAACTCTCTTTTGGTCGAATCATCTTAAAAAAGGTGAAGTAAACATATATAAGACAAAGGCTCAGTTCAATAATTGTGGCTGCAAGCAATTCATGCCGCCCTGCCTACATATTAAAATTCATCATCGCCTTTTGAAAAAAAAGAACTCTTAGGCGGATGTAAATGCTGTATATTGTAGTGCCAACGCACATCATATGCGCTAAAGATTTTAAACAAAAAACTTACATATGAAATATGTATCAGACCAGATTTTATGTCACTGATGCATCACCAAATATGAAACATTTATGAGACCAGCTGATGCATCAAAGTGGGAAAACCTGGCGTTCATGCGAAACAGCCATCGAAACCGTGAGAGAAGCACAAAAGTGGAGTAGGGATTAGTATGGTAAATACCGTTGGAAATGCAGTAAAGCTTTCGAAATATGAGATTCATTTCGCTTTCGACAACCATTAGTATTATGTATAATGAAGCTCATATATGCAAGTAAGATGTCAACATGAAACACCCAGCATGGTTGCAAGCAGAATTTAGGTGTGAATTGTTCGGCTCAGATTAGAGCCTAAGTTTCTGCAAAACAGGTCTCCGCCAAGGCTGCAAACGTAATAGTAGGGGTAACGGTTCGGTTTGGGTCGGTTTTTGGCTAAAACCAAAACCGAACCAAAATATTCGGTTTTTATAAAACCAAAAACCAAAACCGTTCGGTTTTTGGCGGTTTGGTTTTCTTGGTTTCTTATCGGTTTCGGTTCGAATTTTGGTTTTTTCGAGTTTTAACCGTTATATTTGGGTGTGGCCAATTTATACAAACAAAGTTGTTTTACGTAGGAAATTGATAATTATTCTTTATTTTATTTTTTTGTCAATATGAGCTTGATAATGTTTATCTCAAATTTCTACAATTACATATGAGACACATACACATGCAAGTGGACATACGCATAGTATGATCATTGTCATATATGTATTGATATATTGTCAAGTAAAACGCACTCACAAACACGCATATAAACGTTAATGTACACACACACACACACACACACACACACACACACACACACACACATATATTCCTATATTTTTATAGTATATATATTATATATATATATATATATATATATATATATATATATATATATATATATATATATTACTTTCACCCACAAAATGAATATGAATTTATAAATTTGATTTATTTAGTTATTTCTATATATTATATTACTTAATTATTATTATGTAATAAAACTGGTTCGGTTCGGTTTGGTTTTTATGGTTCGGTTTTTGGACGAAAACTGAAACTGAACTAACTTTTTCGGTTTTTGAAAAAGTAAAAAACCGAACCATCGGTTTTTAGTTTCGGTTGGTTATTTTGGTTCGGTTTGGTTTTGGTTTTTTCGGGTTTTCTGCTCACCCCTACGTAATAGTTTGCTGAGCCAAGTTACGGACACGAACGACCCGCGTCTTAGCTACTCATGTTCATCATTGTATGTCAAAGTCGTTAGATATGTGATAAGAATTTTGTTAATATCATGCATGCCTTTATTAGAAGCCATATATTCTAATGAGGAAGCACGCGTGATAGTGCCAAAATCCATATCACAATCCAACGATTGGTTCTGCGTCAAGTGATCGGGCAAGTCAATTTTTTCCTTGACTGATCATATGAACGCAAAACAGCTCGTTTGAACCGGAAGAAGCTTGAACTTTAAAGCAAAAACACAGAGATAAACATTGTTACACACGCGTTCTATAATATAAGCATGTTACCCGATACAACTACGCATGTCCGCAAAGTCGGGAAGACCGCCATGGTTGCATTAGTCTAAACGCCTCGCCAAGATACGAAAATCCTCACACTTTGTATATCACACATATATCAATACATTTTACTAAAAAGCACTATCCCCCAAAAAACGTGCAAACAAATGCGCGTCTTTCAATAGTTGGTATTTACTTTTATTTATCCCTGTCCCACTTCCATATTATTTTCCCTCAACTACTGAATCACCATCGGACAAAGAGGAATCCGACCCGTAGTGGCTGCAAACACGAATTCGTAATGCCTCGTCAACACATGGGTAGCTTTCACTCCTGATGATTTGAACTGCTATTAGATTTTCATATTAACGAATGCACCCGCAATACTTGTAAATAAGCAAATCTTCCACAAAATACAAAAGGTACCTGCAAATATACTAATATGTCATGCCATGCACGTGAAATCCGCCCCACCATGGCTGCAAGCACGTTGTCGTACTGCCCCGTCAAGACACGCATCGTTTTCACCTAGCATATTCCAGCATCTTAATCATACTTAAAATCAGGACATGACTCATACGCTTAAGGCTAAACGCTCTAGGCAGTTGTTCGAGAATGACAAAAACGACACAATTTATCAGTTTCGAAAATCTCGAATAACTACCTAGAGTGTTTACAGATAAAATTAGAGTAGCCTAGTATGAACGCGACTAAAAATGACACAGGTTTTCAACAACTATTAGTATTATGTATAATGAGGCTCAGATATGCAAGTCTGCTCTCGACATGAAACACCCAACATAGCTGCAAGCATAATTTGGGTGCAGATTGTTCGGCTGAGATTAGAGCTTAAGTTTATGCAAAACAAAACTCCGCCATGGCTGTAAACGTAATAGATTGCCAAGCCAAGTTACGGACACCCACGACCATCGGTAAATACATGATCAAAAAACAGGTTTACCAAGATGTCTGGTCCTAGTGAAGCAAACACATATAAGACAAAGGTTCAGTTCGATAAGTGTGGCTGCAAGTAATTCATGCCGCCCTGCCTACATATTAAAATTCATCATCACCTCTTTTCAACGAAACACATCTGCCATGGCTGTAAATATTGCAAATTGCATTGCAAACACATACCATTTGCGCCATTGATTTTAGTTTCAAAATGGCAACAACACCGGTCAAAACTTAATATAGCAACAAAGTTACGTATGAAACATGTATCAGAACATATGGTATGTCACTCATGGAAAACGTGGCTATGCACAAAAAAAACATAAATGATACATCAGCTGGCCTTAGGAACGATTCATAAAGTTGTTACACTTCAAGCAAACCCCGAATATGAAACATTTATGAGACCATTTGATATATCACCAATGGTAAACGTCTGTGTGCACGAAAGACATGAGTGACACACCAGCTGGCCTAAGAAATGGTTCATGAACACGTTACATTGGCTGCAAAGCCAGGAAAACCGCCATGGCTGCATTAGTATGAACGCCCCGCCAAGATACGAAAATCCTAGCACTTTGTATAGCACACACATATTGATACATTTTACTGAAGAGCGGTGTTTCTGTAGAAAGCGTGCTAAGAGGTGCACAACTTTCAATAGTTGGTATTTACTTATTTTGTCCCTCTCCCACTTCCATCTTATCTTCCCTCAGCCACTGAATGACCATCGAACAAATAGAGATCCGACCCGCCATGGCTACAACCACGATTTTGTAATGCCCCGTCAAGACACGAGTAGCTTTAACTCTTGATGATTCAATCACTTATTGTATTTTTAAAATAATAAATGCACTATGAATAATCCTTAATAATCAAATCCTCCACAAAATACAATATGTGCCTGCAAGTATACGAATTTGTCATCTCATGCCTGTAAAAGCCGACCCGTAACGGCTGCAAGCACAATGGCGTAGTGCCCTGCCAAGAGACGGGTCGCTTTAACGACTTCTAAGTTCAAGACTAACACTCTAGGCAGTTATTTGAGAATAACGAAAACAACGCAATTTGTCATTTTTGAAAATCTCAAACAAATACCTAAAGTATTTGGTGATGAACATTAGAGCCTATATACATACATACTTATCCAACTGGTTATAACATTAACCGTGTAGCAATTGCAGTAGCAAATAACATAAATGAAGGTGGCTGCATAAAACTTGTTCAAAATAGCAAATGTAAACACGTGATCAAAAACAGGCTTACCAATCTGATATGATTTTCCAAAGAATTGTAAACCACACAAATCAAACCGAAACTAACACTATATATAATCTAACCGGAAGTGGGGAACATCCGTTGTTAATACGCGATAACTATGAAATCTGTGACATAAGCAACATGAGATTCTTTTTGCTCTAGTATTATGAGTCTTAGATAAACAAGCATACAGGAAAAGAAGGTACGACCACCATGGCTACAAACACACCAAGTCTGCCTTGCCAAGCTGCACGTAATCGAAACCTTAATTCCACCCGATTACACATACTAACATTTTATCATCATAGCCCTCAAGAGCCATTATTTTGTACCAACGCGACCAAAATACAGACTCCTCGGACATTGGCATCTTCTCTTCCGCCAATATTTACCAAACCACTCCCTACTCTACTTTGGTGCTATAAGAATCAAATAATCAATCAATTCATAAAAGGTCATACGAGCTCCATAGCTGCAAACTTTAAAAGCCCCCGCCAAAATGCGCATCACCTAAATTTTGTCTAACCACGTTTGAACACTCTTAGATCAGACAACGATAACATTTTAAAATTGTTAAGGGGACGACATACAAATAAGCGTTCAATGCATTCAAACCACCAATGCATATTGTTATTCTTGAGCAACCTATGTACGTGTATAACATCAAACTTGATGCCCTAGACGCTCATAGGCTGCTCAAGAATTCACACAAATGATAAAGAGCAACCTTATCTATTTCACATCCCGAATAACACGATAAAAAAGTAAATACCAACTTTTGAAAGTCGTGCGCTTGTTTGCACGTTGTCCATAAATAAAACTGACAATATAATGGCTCAGAAATGCGCGTGCAGAGCCGAACAAACAGGATAATGGCTGCAACCACGATGTCGTGATGTCGCGCCAAAAAACGGGTCTCTTTTACCCATCAAGGTTAAGCACCTAATTATAACCGCACGTAAGCAACAATATCTTCATCACCTAAAGGCACCACAATCCGTAACCAAATAAGTAAGGCACAAATTACAGTGCCAATAGACCACAAAAGAACAGCAACCTGCCATGGCTGTAACCACAAACTCGCGATACCCCGCCATAATACGGGTCCCTTTTACCCACGCAAATACATCTGCCACGGCTACAAAGTAACCAAGCATGGCCCGCCATAGTAGCATGTCACCCACATTTCCATAAAAAACGTACACACGTATAAAGAAACGACGACCCGCCATGGCTGCGAATACGAACTCATAATACCCCGCCAAGATATAAAGAAATAGCGACCCGTCATGGCTGCAAACAAGAACTCGTGATACCCTGCCAAGATACGGGTCGCTTTTACCCATACCAAATGAAGGAACATTCAGAACAACCGCACATTTGCTGCATACAAAAAAGAAAAAGAAAAATGCTATTATCAAATAATCGTTCCAAAATCCGAACCCTAAACATCCCTAATTTCACAAATCCAAACCCCAAACATCCCCATTTTTTGGCAATTTCAAAAAAGCCTAAATTAGAACCAGGACCTATTTCATTTTCAATAACTACCAAAATCTATATCCCTAATTCCACAAATCCATACCCCAAACATGAACCCTAAACTAATTTTGACATAAACCCTAAACTAAATTTTGACATAAAGCTAAATAAAAAAACCTAATTGATTACACAACGAAAAACCGTAAAATCTTACCAGTTATTTCAATATGTATCAGTCTGAAAACCTCAACTAAACCACTAATCAACAACGACCACTCTTTAGTAAAATATATTCATGCATCATTATCCGCATAAAAAAAGGATAACATGCAAACATATACCAACAAAAAAAGCACCAAAAGTGCAGCAGAAAATGGCGTAGCAAATATCGCCTGAAGAGAAGATAAAAATGAGAGGGAGAGACAACAGAAGTGAGAGAGGTAAGTAAATACCACACACATAGTAACTATCGCCGAAAGTGGGAGAGGGACTAAATAAATAAATACCAGCTATTGGAAGGCGTGCACTTGGCTGCATGTTTTCCCAAGAGCGACCGCTCTTTAGTAAAATGTATTAATTAAAAAACTAATTTGCATTTTTATTTTTAAAACTTATAAATCTCATAAACCATTGATCATTAAGTAAGACTAATTAAATCATCATGCCGGACATAAAATCATCTTTTGTTAGAGGCGCACTTCTATTTACTTTCGATAAACTTTTTTTTCGAATTTTTTTGTTAGTGTTAGATTGTACACGTATAGAAACCACATATAATTTGTTACTACTTATTTTATAAATCACATGTGATCGAGGGAGAGAAAAATAAGATAAGGATGAGGGTATATTTGTCATTTAATCCAAACCCAAAAGTCAAAGCTTGTACTTGCAATGAACACGTGTCGATCATCTAACGAGGTAGAGCGGTAAAACAGTAGAGCAGTAAAGCTTGACCAAAATGGAAGAGGGGGTTCAAATTGACCAAGTTTTGAACCATCATGATGTATTTATCCCTTTTTTAGAATTATTTATTTTTTCTTAGACTGAACTACATAAATGGCCCCTTTGGTTTGCTAAGTGTTATGAAAATTTTCGGTTCTAGTCCATTTTGTTTGTAATCAAGTTTAATAAGAAAATCAACTCCGTGCATATTTGACCATGTGATTTCATTGTGTTCTTTTAAAACTGACAGTGACCACTGAGCAAGCAGTCATATATAACGAGCTAGAATATAACCTCGCGCGTTGCGGCGGGGGCTAGCTTGTTGCTGCATTTTATATTTCGACAAAAACAACTGGCTGACATTGTATTGTATATTTCAACAAAAACTAAATACATGAAAGCATCGAGTGAAACTAAACAATAATGTCAGCTTTGTCAATACCCCCATTTTGTATTAAATGTTGCTAAACAAAAAGATCGTCCAGTAAACTATGCTTTAAAATCTCAAAAAAATAATTTGGTTTTTATTACTTCTGTATGTACTTATACGGACTATTCTTACATAACCCGCACTGGCTGATTCCTTTATCCACTTGGTTGCTTTGCAAACTTCTGGCAACATGTGCTACAATAGGAAATCGCTACCAATGAACATACTATGATATGCCACTAATACAGTAACTTCACAGACATACCCGGAGGCAAGTTTACCTTGAGCAACAAAGGTCAGATGATCAACGTTTGCAAGGGAACCAACGTGTGCTTGATGCTGATCTTTGCTGACATCTGTTACAAAAAGTCAACATGGGAAGAGTAATAAGCCACATAAGCACGAAGTTGTTAAAGACAATAATTCTAAATCATATGTCATTTCACATTTTGCAAGTATAAACCTTATAAATCAAAATGCATCAGTAGTAGTGCTAAAGTGTATGCATCAGTAGGTCTTTCCAACTTATTCAGGTGACTTTTTAGTTCAAGTAGATAACGCATGATTTCATTGCATTATTGGCCATATAAACCTGATGTAAACAGTGTTTCCAGAACGACGCACTTTTAATTTTCTTATGTGCTTCTACTTAACTCATTATTTATTAGAATATCAGCAGTTTAAAGTATTTGTGTCATTCTTATACTTATCTCCTAATTTTAGAATAAGAAAAGGGATTTGTGTCACAGCTTACCCTCCCTCCCCGCATGATCCCCATATATAATCCATTTATATATCTTAATAAACTAAACGATACCTTTATTTCCGCAACTTCAAACATCCCAAAAACTTTAACATAATAACTCTTAGTACACTTGTTCGGTTTCTACTGATTTCCGCTCTCTCCCGTCTTATTGTATTCTGCCTAGACAAAATATTATATATAAGCACGTCTAATAAGATCTTAGATCTATATAATATAAGAACAAAAAAGTAAAACGAAAAAGCTCGAAATCGCTTACCAATCAACACCAATAGGCTGAAAATTGGTATTGTCTGTGGCCTTCCCGATTGCAATCTGCTGGGCACGCCATTGCTGCAGTATAACATAATAGGTATCATAAGCAATCATCACAGTGAATATAAATCATATACAATTGGTCGTACAGGTCAAACCAAAAAAAAAAGAATAGTGAAATCTCAATCTCTATCAACAGGAATTAATGATTACAGTGAATGACTACATTTTACGTTTATGAAGCAAAAAAAATGAAAAATGAATATAACTCAAGATACACGCAACGTTAGAACATCCTATTATCAATAGCCGAAAACGGTGTCACTGACTTGCATATGCATCATTTTCGATCTCAGAAATTGCCAACACTGATAGTACATTTCAAAAATCAGATAGAAACTTCAGTACTATTTAATAATTACAGCGTGCATTTGTAGACATCGTAATCCCAACCCCCGGTGGTCTGATCTCTTTCTCTCCAGGTTTCTCATACCTTGTTTGCACGAAACTAATAAATCAATATTCAAATTAATAAAGCCTACCAGCCTTGTAAATTTAAAACGCAGAGTTGCACCAATATGTACACAGTTGGTCAAAGAAAAAGTGTTTCATTATTCAGTGTTACTGTTTCCTCTTACTCGATCGACCTATTGGTGGTTGCCTAGTATTATCGACTTTCAGTTATCACAGAAAAATGAGACCTATGAAACAGCAGTTGTTAAAAGAAACGATAGAAATGGAAGAGGACGGGGCGAAAACCAATCTACACCAAATTGGAGTCCACGCCGTTCTCTTCGACTTTGCATCTTGCTTTGATATGACACACTCTATCAGTGGTATCGGTTTTCTGTTGGTCTAAACCCGACATCTTGACGAACCTAAAAAACAGCAACTGATGTTTAAACACATGAATTAAAAAAAAGCGGGTACAAAAAATCAGAAACAATTCGTAATTCATTCAAAACGGATCGACTAAAAATGTGAGAACAAATAACTAATTCTAAAAAATGGAGGCTTTAATTAATGTTTTTATAGGTTATGTAACTTTTTACTGTCAATGGTTTGTTTTGATTGCTATGTTTCATCATATTATGGACTATATGTTTATGCATAGTATTTATGAAATAACATTCTCTATCTCAATTTGGACGTTCCATTTATTTGCTAAAATATAAACCGAATCAAACAAACTTATAACTTTGAAACTAAGATTTAAAAAGAAAAATAAAGTAATACAAAATGCATATATGATCCATACGATGTCGTTGCCATTCAATTTTGTAATAGTTGCATTTGAGAATATAGTAGTAACCCCGGGATGTCCGAACATTCGGTGATCCACATCCAGTACTGCATCCAAAAGATCTAATCAGGTTTTACTAATACGAATAAAGGAATCCTTATTTGAATGTATTGTTAAGTTACGTACCTACTTCAATCGTTGTTGCAACAACAGTTTGGTTGGGGAGAGCAAAGGTTCCTTTTTGAGGGTACTCCGGAGAACAAATCCTGTAGAGACGGAGTGGGTCCTGTAGCTTACAGGATTAGAGCACGTGGCTACGAACCACGATGTCGGGGGTTCGAATCCCTCCTAGTGCAAGCATGTGTTAAAGATAAATACCTAGCAGATATCATGTGGATATTCATGTATGCAAACTTCCAATGAATATAAACTACTGCACAAAAAGCTTATGTATATTTTCCTAAAAATGAAATCTGCTCAAGTATGGGTGCAACCTACTTATGAATATAATCATGACGATATGATCCATCGCTAGCGTACATGGAGTAAGGATATAGCGAATCTGTACTATAATACCCGCTGTTTGTTTTTACACACTTGTACTATCATGGGTGATGAGATGCTGGTTACCTAACCCGTGAGCTACATCATTTTAGCCCGCTATCAGCCCTAATCAACACTGTGTTATGCTTGGTCTCTACAGTAACCTACATAAAAGCATAAAACTCAAACATTAAGCCAAAGCTTAGTGAGTAGCTGAACTATAACCTAAAACATGAGCATAACGTGGATTGTTTTCGTCTATGACTGAGCAATTGCTATCTTGGATAATATTCGACTACTTCGAGAGCGATATCACACCTTTTCATACTCCATCTCAATTTGTTCTTGTCACTGGTGTAATTTGTAAACACATATATATGAATCCTTTGTATACTGGAAAGCAAATTATGTACTAACTTCTCATTATTGCCTACTTTTTCCTGATACTATTGTGAGTTTGTGATAATAACCACCAACAAAGATATTTGAGGTTCAAAACACACTACATACACATCTTAGGAGTAACAATTGCGATACTAACTACCATCAAGATAGCCTAGCGGTCAAGTTGTTAAAAAAATGACATAATCACGTACTTGATGTCGTACTTGAAGTCGTAGCATCAAAAGAACTACTGCGTGTATTCATGCCCAACAGCTTCTAGCGTTTCACTGCAAACATATATACATATCCATCTATTAGCATGGTGTATTTGATGAATAAAACCACCTACCTGATCTAAAGCTGATTAATATGAAAATCATAT
Source organism: Tanacetum coccineum (assembly GCA_026074375.1). Classification (NCBI taxonomy): domain Eukaryota; kingdom Viridiplantae; phylum Streptophyta; class Magnoliopsida; order Asterales; family Asteraceae; genus Tanacetum; species Tanacetum coccineum. The sequence goes on along the minus strand of BQNB010003966.1, from coordinate 78,136 downwards.
CAAAAAGCTTATTATTATAACTTTAAAGCTGCAATAATCAAGTAGATTTATAAACAAAGTATACCAACAGGCCATTTATTAATAGAAAAAAAAGACTCTAGTAGCGGGTCAGTCATATACATGTTATCGTGTTCGCTATTGCTTATTAATACTTCTTTAGTTTTCAAATCCAAAATATATGATAGGGTAAGTAGATTGGATTTATATAAAATTAATTATCAGCTGGGGTTATTTTGGGAGATTTGCAAAATAAGATAATCTAACACATAATTTTAAACAGAGAGGTAAACCATACCTTCCATTGTAAGCGTCACCACCGCCGCCGCTTCATTCAGCACCCTCTGTTACATTATCATCGCCGAAAACAAAAACCGTAACATTAATTCATTAAACATATTAACAAAAATAAAAAAACCCACATGAAATCTGAAATCATAAACTTTTCCTCTAAAATTAAAAGAGAAATTGAATATTATAAAAGAAAAAAAACATAAACTATCAACAATATTCTTCTTCCAATCGGGACAAATCAGCAGATGTTGTTATCTTCAATCTGTCGATGAACAAATAAAGACGATGGGTGGATCTGAGAGATTTAGACGATGCCACGTATAAATGACGTGTTTTAGTATAGAAGACCGACAGATAAGACCCCAAAAAAAGGGCCAGAACACAGGCCGCATTTAGACCAAAAAAATTACGAAGCCCATATTCATTTGCGTATTCTGATTGGACCGACCGTTTGCGGATTGAGATTCGAAGTCAATGAGCAGTGCGTGTAGCTCAGTAACTGTCTTCCCCACGCAATGCATATTGAAGTTTCTTACAAAATCACCAAAATCCTTGTTAAGGGACCTGTTGATTAAGTTAACAGCCATATCATTGTCGTATGGTTTCCCAAGTGTATGTAATTGGTCCATGAGTCCTTTCATTTCCAATACGAAAACAATCCGCATTGCGTGGGAAAGACAGTTACTGAGCTACACGCACTGCTCATTGACTTCGAAAAGGGTTTGAAAGACAAATAATCGTGATGAAAGATCATCCTAGCTAGCTAGGTGATGAATCTCTTTGAGTACGTGTAGTTTAACGAGTTGGGTTACCCGCGCTTCGCCGCGGGGCGCAAAGGACAAACGGTCGTTACATAACGTTCGTTAAATAACGACCGACCTGACGGACTATTTTCGTAAATTTTTTTAAAAAAACTAACGGTCGTTACTTAACAGCCGTTAGTGGGGGGAGGGGGAATTTTGTAATTTTTTTAAAGTGAGGACGGTTGTTACTTAACGTTCATTAAGTAACGATCGATCCCAAGGACTATTTTCGTAAGTTGTTAAAAAATAATTAACAGTCGTTACTTAACAGCCATTAGTGGGAGAGGGGGAAATTCGTAATTTTTTGAAAGTTAGGGTAGTTTTCGTAATTTACGTCATAGTGTGTGGTATTTTGTAAAATTTATGCTAAATGGGTTGGGCCGGAATTTGGGCCGGTTTTGGGCCGGGTTGTGGGCTGGGTCGCGGGTCGGGTCGGGGCTTCGTTTTGCAATCGGAGTTCCTGATGATTGTATATATATATAATAGTTTCATGCGACGCCCAAGTGGACAATGAATCATATAGAATAAAATAAAATAAGAGTAATACTTCATCCGCATAAGTTTTACAAAAAAAATCCACAAAATGATATGTAAGTTGATTGGTGAATGCATATATATATATATGAAAAAAATAAAAAGGATGAGAGATACTACTACCAATAATTTTCATGACACATCATTTTGTGAATTTGTTTTTGTATAATTTATGTAGATCTAGCATTCTCATAAAATAAAACTTATCTCTACTACTTTATAAAGCATTTAGCCCAATCTAATTTAAGAAGTCTTAAAATTTTTAAAAACAAAAGACATTTCTTGTTATGGAAGGATTTCAAAACTTAATAAATACATGTAACCTCAAAACTTGTAACCGTCGTATTAATGATCAAATAAGTGATTTAATGGAAATAAATGAGTAACCACCATATCAATACTTATAACATATAAAACATAAAAAAAGTTATTAATATACATTAAAATGTCAGTTATTAAATCTTAATATAAAAAGAACTCATTGTTTATGAAAGAATCAAAAAGCTACAACACAAACTAATCATACTTCACACACAATACCCATCCAAGGTTCTTATGGTCCTTGAACCTCGCCTAGCCCCTCGCTGAAAGATTTAATTATACAAAAACTCATCGCCGCAACGCGCGGGTACTGGTCTATTTTAACTTATGTTTCAAAGATGTTACTTATGTGTTTCTTTCTTTCGTTTAGATCTTATGTTTATTTGGATATGAAATACTTTGCATTGTTATTACTTAAAGCTATTTTAATTTAAATTATCATTCATTTGTACAATTGTTGTTAGGAAAACGTTTAACCGAATAGTCACAGGGTACCCGCCGCCGTTACAGCGTCGGGTACCCGTGTGATTATATTTTAGAAGTCTTAAAAGTTTTAAGGGAACAATACACTTCGTGTTTGGGAAAGACATAAAGCCATTAGTCAATGTTCACCATACGCATTTTTAAATTCACACCAGATTTAATGTATATGTTTTTTAACTAGCATGTGTTAATAATAACCTATTTAAAAGAGTTTGTAACTCGTGATCAAAAGGAGTTATGAGCATTAATCGGCCAATTTATCTCATAACCTCCTCCATGAATGCATAGTGGTTACATGACCATAATCATGGTCATTAAGCTGTGGCGAACCTAGAAATTCGAAATAGGGTGTGCTGAATGTTCAGCTAGTATACTCTTAAGTGAGTTAGCTGAATGTTCAGGATGCTGAAGGAATAGCTCATTAATATGAATTTAATGACTTGTAACAGTTTTGACCGTTTCATATGGTAAGTTACAAGCACATTTAATGACCACTTTTAATATGGTCACTGTAACCACTAATTCTTTAAATCAAGGAAGTCAGTTATTAAAGAGATTATATCTCTTATAATCTCTCATAACTCCTTTGACTAGGGTTTTTGAGTATTCTCTTATAAATAGGACATCACAAACTGCATAAGAGAGACACAGAAACATAAACACATAGAAATGCAAGGTTCTTGATCTGTTCCTAGAACAAGAACAAACACTTGATTTTATCCCAAGGAGGTATTCGTGTAACCCAGACATAGGGTCGAATAATCTTCTTTGGAAAGTGATTACACGACTTCAAGTGATATCCGGTAACCATCTCTGGTAATTAGCTAGGCTATTGATTGTCTTAACCCTTGATCTGGGACACAACAACCAACAATCAAAGAAGATTATTTTGTGATAGTCAATGGCTTCTGCTGCTATGAAACACATGGCTTCAAACTTTGATAAGCTTGACAAGTTTGAAGGGGTGGACTTTAGAAGATGACAGAAGAAGATGCACTTTTTGCTTTTAAGAATGAGTGTGGTGTATGTGCTGACTACTCCTATTTCTGAAGATGGTGGTGATGATCCAACTGTGGAACAAGTCTGGAAGAGGGCCAAGTAGGACAATGATGACTATGTCAGCAGAGGTTTAATCCTCAATGATATGTCTGATCCTTTATTTGATATTTACCAGAATGTTGAATCTTTCAAAGAGCTATGGGATTCCTTGGAGGCCAAATACATGGCTGAGGATGCATCAAGTAAGAAGTTTCTTGTTAGTAATTTTACAAATTATAAAATGACCGATTCAAGACCAGCCTTGAAACAATACAATGAACTTCTTGGTACACTTGGAAGGTTTACACAACATAAAATGAACATGGATGAGGCTATTCAAGTCTCTTGTATCATTGATAAACTCCCTCATTCTTGGAAAAATTTTAAGCACACCTTGAAACATAAGAAAGAGGAGTTAACTCTTGTTGAGTTGGGCAGTCATCTGCGCATTGAGGAGTCCTTCAGGGTGCAGGATAGTGACAAGCCAAAAAGCAACAATGTTGCTGGTCCTTCAGTTGTCAATATGGTAGAGCATAACAACTACTCCAGGTACAATGACAACAAAGGTAAACGTAAGCATCATGATAACACAAGGGTTGATCCTAACAAGAAGGCAAAACCTACTTGTTGGAAATGTGGCAAAACTGGTCATATTAAAAGGGATTGCAAAGGTGTTAATATTGGCAACAAAACCAATGGATCAGGCATAAAGGGTTCAGTGGATGGATCATCCAACTCACTGAAAGGTCAGAATATGTTTAATAAATCTCTCCAGGTTTATTATGTTACATATGTATCTGAGGCTTACTTTGTGCCGGATGATGATGTTGTGTGGTGGATTGACTCAGGAGCAACAATTCATGTGTGCAAAGATAGATACTGGTTCAAGACCTATGAGTCACTAAATGATGGATATATTCTTCACATGGGAAATAAGTCAACAGCCCTGGTGCATGGATGTTGTGTAGATCTTAGGTTTAGTTCTAGAAAGATAGTATCATTGTTTAATGTTTTGCATGTTCATAATATAAGAAAGAATTTGGTTTTTAGTAGTGTTTTGAATAATTGTGATTATAAACTTTGTATCATAAAGTTGCATACGAATTAGATTTAACACTATTAAAATTAAATAATAGCAATCAATGAGTTAACCAAAAGCAAGTACAGTAATCGTGTAAATTGATACAAGGAGCTACGAACCAAAAATACAATTGAAAATAATTATGATTTATGATTTTCTTTAACTAATGTTAGGGTTTGGATTTGCAGAACACAATGTAAGGGTAAAGTTGACATTTCAAACTAAAAATTTAATTATCATATATTTTAAGGATTTAATATCAACAAAATAACGATTTGGATATATATATATATATATATATATATATATATATATATATAGAGAGAGAGAGAGAGAGAGAGAGAGAGTTATGATCAAATAAGAAGTTTTCTTAAAATAAGAATGATAAGAAGTAACTATAACCGCATATCCGAGATGCACCGATTTAAATTAGATGCATCTCTATAATCTTAGATGCATTATAACGCATCGTAATGTGTTTTCTATGCTTTTTATTAGTGCTTATACGTTTATTAGATGATTTTTTATTTTTTTATTCCTCTACATGTGACGTAAAATCCTCTCAAAATCAAATTTGCACCATCTACACTTCAAGTTTAATGTTCGAAACTCAAAATGGTGCAATCTAAATGTATGGAAATGCATACTAATGCAGTCGTTGCATATCAATTATGTGATTTTAGTCACTTCTCACCTTTTTATTTTAATTTACTTATCACTGGTGAGAAGTGACTAAAATACACATTTGAGATGCAACGACTTGCATTAGAGGCATTTTTATTCATTTTAGATTGCATCATTTGAGTTTTCTACGTTAATTTGATGCGTAGATGGTGCTAATTGATTTTCTTGATTTTGGCACATGTAGAGTGAACAAAAATTTGAGAAAAAATAAAAATGCATTCTATTATACGTTATATGCATCTAATTAATAGCTAGAAAAACACTTGTTGATGGCATTATAATGCATACTAAGATTTAGAGATGACTATCTAATATTTAAGTAGTGCATCTCGGAGGAATATGACGGTTTTATAGTTACTTCTTATCCATCTTATTTGGAAAAACCTTCTTATTTGATCATTAACTCTCTCTCTCTCTCTCTCTCTCTCTCTCTATATCTATATATATATATATATATATATATATATATATATATATATATATAGAGAGGACCATTCAATACAAAATTACTTTTTTGTACAAAACCTACAGAACCACTTTGGACCAATAGAAATTTAGTATATTATTAAATGTTTTTCTTAATTCAAAATGATATAATAGTTAAAACACATTTTAATTTTTCTTTTTGAATTTTTTAATTTAAAAAAAGTTTTTTTATTTCTTTAATTTTCGGAATTATTCTTTTTTAAGTATACATGTTTTTCAAAAATTAAGGTGCATATATGTTTTTTTTAAATATTGTAAATTTACATATGTTTCTTGCGTAGAATTGTTTAGACATCAAACTTATTTTTTTAAATAGTAATTGCACTTATGTTTATGGTTAACATTTTTTAATCTTTGAAATTTATAACCAAAAACATAAACATATACATGTAAACTCTAAATTTATGACAAAGCAAAAACCTAAATACAATACACAAATTTTGATATAAAATGAAATACAATTAAATTACAATATGGATGTGCAAGAGATTAAAAAACATGTGTGCACACTTCAACAACATATATGCACAGCTTCGAAAACATATATGCACGGATTCGAGAACATTTGTGCACCATCTAAAAAGCATAAGTGCATCCATTAATTATCTTGAACACATATGCACGGCTTCGAGAACATTTGTGCACCATCTAAAAAGCATAAGTGCATCCATCAATTATCTTGAACATATATGCACGGCTTTGAGAACATTTGTGCACTATCTAAAAAACATAAGTGCATCCATTAATTATCTTGAACATATATGCACGGCTTCGAGAACATTTGTGCACCATCTAAAAAGCATAAGTGCATCCATTAATTATCTTGAACATATATGCACGGCTTCGAGAACATTTGTGCACGCAATCTAAAATCCATGCATCAGCAGACATATTACTTGTATATACTCGGTGTTTAAGGCTTGTGAGTTCACCCAATGCTCATGAACCTGTATTTTAACTAAAAACATTAGAAAAGACTCTTTAAGGTATTAACCTTAACCCATGACAAACAAACGAAATTATAATCATAAAACTATAGCGTAACACATATGCACAATCATTATTTATATAAATTATGCCAAAGAATAAAAATAAACAATACAACTAGCTTATTAGGCATTGAGCACGATTAGAATTTAGATGGACCACATTGATGAGTCCATATGACAAAGTGGTTTGGGTTCGTTGATATACAGTAGGTACACACTATCATTCATATAAGGCATAAATATAGTTTTTTTTACTATTGTGTTCCCAAATAAAGTGTTTTTTAAAATGTAACTCAAAACATGCTTTTAACAACAAACTAAATCATTATGTGACCTTTTCTTGACCAATTTTATACATCAGTAATATTTATAATTTGTTTATAAAAAAATTATGCATCAAACAAAAGATGTCAGAACACTTATGTTCAACCCAAATGAATACTTCTATATGCATAAATCAAAACTCTAATAGTGATATCTAAATCCATATTAAGAAGTTTCAATCATTTTTGTCTTGAATTTCATTTGTCATGTCAGAAGTCAAAAGTCCTTGATGAATAACATATATGAAACAATAAAAGAAAAAAAAACCTGGAAAGGATAGCAGATCGATGTCCCAGTCGCCGCCGCTTCGTCATCAACCTCCAACTGCCACCAACAGAAAAAAGGGCAGTTCAGGGTGTCGGTTTCACAAATCGGAGGTTTCACAGATCATTCGATGTGAGGGTGTCGATTGGGAGGCGATGATTGTGAGTCAAAGTAAGCAAAATACGAATGACGATGGACGGAGGCGGTCATGGATCTGATGACGATGCATGGAGGCAGATATGGATACGATGGCGATGGATGGAGGCGGTTGTGGAATCGTGATTTGGTGTGGTTCGTCGGTGGTAAAGAAATGTGAATAAGAGATTGAGTGGAAGTATGTCAGAGAAATGAACATAAATTGATATCCTTGGAGTAGGTCTAAAAAGGTGGGACGGTTTTAAGAGAACAACTATTATTTGATATTCCGTTATTGCCATTTTGCCCATTTTAAATGTTTTAATATTCATCCTTCTTAATTATATTAATTACATTAATGGCACAAGTCATCTCATCCATTAATTAAATGATCTAATGGCTTACAATTGGTTCTGTAGGTTTTGTACAAAAAAGTGGTTCTGTATTGAAAATCTCAATATCTATATACATAATAAACAAACATCTTTTTAAAATATGCTTATGTCGATAGTCTTATTTCTTTCTGATTTTTAGTATATGTTGTTATGTCTAAACCTTTAACGAGTGTTCGAGATTCATTACGATCGTTTGTTTCATTTAAATATCTTAATAGTGTTTCGTTTGGCTTTTTGTTAATGACAATTAACAAAATTATATTTTCTACTACTTAAAATGATGTTGACGCGCCCTAACAAAAATATGTTACATACAAGGCTCTTTCGTCAATGTTTTCAGACCACTTTTATGGACTCCTTTGATCTTTTGTAATGTCGTCTCAATGATTTTTAGGGTGTTAATTTAGAACAATATTCTAATAAATCGTTTGATATAAGTCGTATTATAGTTCACACAGTTGATGTTTTTATAGTTGAATTTGATTACATGAATTATTTATATAGATATTTGAATGGACAAAACGGGTCAATTCGCTAATTTGTGTTACTAAATGTGTTTTTTGATGGGTTTCTTACTTGATATTCTTTCAACATGTTGTTGGTAGATAAGAAGTTGTTATAATACGACTAACTACTACTCATTATTCATTCTTTCGAAACTGATTTGTTATGTAAAGTACGTCTATTTCGAAAATGATTTATTTGTAAAGTACCTACAAGATCACAAATTAATATTTTCTGTTTACAAATAAAACTTTTATTTAGCTACCCGCGAAATTCGCGGGTTTATAAGCTAGTATATATATATATATATATATATATATATATATATATATATATATATATATATATATATATATACTAGTAACATAACCCGCCCAACGGGCGGGTTTGGTTCATAAAACTTTTTTTTAATACAATGTTTGTCGTTCAGTTCTAATGGTTGTCGTGTTTGTGTAAAACAGAATCATCATTCCTCTTTTCGTTTGATTCTTGACAGTGTGACATATAGCTGTCCGTGTGAGAATATCGTCTTTGTTAAAAGCAAACCAACCTTTGATAGTGTCTGGCCTTGACTCTTAGAGCACTGGGTATCGTTGAGCCATGCCTTCAAGCTATGGCACAAAAAGTACCACCACGTCAACAAAAGTGCTATGGCACAAGAAAAGCTATGGCACCACATTTGGGTGGCTCCCTCGTTGGCTTCTAGCCATGGGAAAAAAGTGGTGCCATAGGTCCATACATACCCCACTAAATACATAAATCAACAAAAAAAGACAAAAAAAAAGAATAAGCTATGGCGCTGGCCAAAAGCTACCAGCCAAGAGATGGTATGCTCGGCGCGGTGGTTTTCATGGCTGGTGGTATGGCGCAGGACTAACAGCCCATGGTATCGCTCGCTCTTAGTAATTGTCATTGTCAAGATAATCTCAATTGGAAGATAAACATTTACATGCATGTATTTTTCTAGCAACTTAACCCGCCTGACGGGCGGGTTCACTTGATAATAATATAGACAATACTAAGTAGATGTAAATAATAATTCTAGATATTCAAAAAGTTGTATATAGGAGATTTTTATGCGTATAGTTGGTGGTGTGAAAAATTGAATGGTTGTGTTCTGTGTCTGTGCAGAGAATCTTCAATCTTTTATTGTTTTTGGCTCTTATTAGTGCGATATATAGTTGTCTGTGTATGAATACCAGGTTTGTTAAAACAAACGAACATGTGATACTTACTGCCCTTGCCTCTTATTAATCGACATTGTCAACATAATGTACTTTGGAAATTAAATATTTACATGTATGCAAATATCCAACTTTTTAATCTCTATTTTGATTCATATTATTTATATAACTAAAAAACACATAAAAAATAAAATATTGTATTATTCCAACATATAATTCTTATAAATTTCGAGTACAAATTATAGCTAAAGTTGCATCTCAATCCTAAGTAATCGAATTCCCTCCTCAGCCGGATAAAACCACTTCTCCTTCAAATCAAACAACTCAACCTGGCTTAATGAACACGTAGTTGTAAAAATACATACTCTATCTAGCTCATTTGCACACTTGTTTGCTCATTCTTCCACTTCATCCAATCCGAGTCCCCACTCTGCAGAATTGTAAACCGCTTCCCTGTTCGCAATATCAAGCTGCCTTCTGCAATATATCAAACAAAAAAGTGCATTACATTACTTGAAATTTATAACCTTTTAACGTACTGAAAACTAATATCTAAATAGCAAAGGGAACACAATAGCTCTTTGTCAAATTCATAACCTTTTTAAAAAATGTGTTGGATGAAGAAAAGAAAACATAAATTTATAACCTTTTTTTGTCATTTAGTTACATAATTTTTGTGTCTAAATGTGCACGTAGAGAATCAAAGACTCCTATGTTGCTCCACGACCACTGGTCTCCATCAGCAAATGTGACTCATCATTGCCAGAATTTTGAATCATGTATATCTTGCCACCTGACGGATTGGCTTTACCTGAAACTTCAACTCCCGTTTAACAGTGAAACCAACCAGAGTAGCTAACGATCATGGCAAGTCAGATAATTGAAATGCATTATGATGTGCATAGATCTTTTAAACAACTTTGTTAAAAATGTGTGATATTTTACATATTTCACATAGTTCAGTTATTATTATTTTGTGCGTGCAAAGTTTCTCCAAAATTTGCATCTCACCTAACTAAAAGACCTATGTTTGACATAACAACAAAGTTTAAAAAGAATTACAGATAAATCGAGAATTACAATCAGTAACCCCATCGTCAGCTACAAGTCAAGAAAGAATTCATAGCTTAGAACTTAATGTTTGTCTAATACTCAGTTTACTTGGAACAAATTTATGCCTGAAACTACAACTTTCTTAAGGTTTTCACGAAAATCAACCTCCTACAACATACCAATAGATCCATAGTAAGCCAAATCAGCAGACGTAATTGTAACGTCAGGTTTAAGCTGAGCATAATGACCTGTTTTAAGGCCGTTACCCTACCTGACCATTCAGCCACCTCCAGAGATAACTGAACCAAATATAAAAAATAAAAAACATAACGAAATAATAAGTTTTTAGATGATATTGGTGAATCTGTAATACCTCAACAACAGTTTTTGGTTCAGGTACTAATGGCTGAATTCCTATAAGTACTTGTAAGCTGCTTAAAAATTAGCACTTCATGAGATGGTGTTTGAATTTGCTTATTTTGTTAAAGAATGTAATAAAAATCAAACAATAATAATTTGTTAGAAAAGCTAAATCAAGCGCATTTTTAATTCACATTGTGCGTGGAAATTCGAATATTTAACAGAACCTGTGGATGCGTAACTGCAGAGTTAGATGATATTGCAACTACTCCAAGTCCTTTATGCAACAGAGAACAAAGATTCAAGTAGAATGGTCACGAATCTTCTGAAACTCCCCGGTGTCTCCGGTTTCCGTTAATTTTAGAATGGCATTTGACGTGTCAAACGCCAAAGGAGAGTCCCATGGAAGCGCCTAAGAAAATACTAACAATGCTTACTATTTGGATATAAATATAAAATAAAATAAAAACACAAGTCTATCCAGTTGAGTTTTTTCTAGATTAAATCTTCTATTTTTTGGAAATTCAAAACTGATCTAAGTATGTTGTTCACCAAATTTTATCTATTGATATCAATGGAGTGAAAATTGTACAAAAGCCATATACAGGTATTAAACATAGTTGTCCAAGATACTTACAATTCGAAGCCTGCTTTTTGTGAACTCTTGGCCAACAATATGGAAACTGCAGTGGGTTGAAAGGAAAAGATCACATGTATATATATTAAAGTTGCTAGTAGCTAATACGATCAAAATAAAATATTAATTAAAGTGTACAAGAAGTTCAACAATAACAAGCTAAGTCGTAATTTAAAGGTGGAAAACAGAGAAACATTAATCAAGAGATACAATCATATATTAAACATAATCAAGACAATCATAGAGATCAAAGTCCAAAAAAAAGCAGAAAAAGATTCATCATAGGATTCTGAATAAGACTTTCGTTATAGTAAATTTAATCTTCTTTTTGTTATTTTTCACAAAGAATTGTTGCAATCTACAAAAATTTTTACTCATAAATAATTATGCAATTCTTTGCCTCCCCTCCTTTCTACCCCGCTCCTCCCCTCTCTTTCTCCATATTTTCCTATGATTTGTGGTTGCCTGTCTCATTCTGTGGCCAGTAGAGCTCAAAAGGTCACATACACATTGTCATTTTTGTCTAAATAGTTGTCTTCTTCGTTTACAACCTCAAGCAGTAAGGTCCAAACGAACGGAACAACAATTTCTGGGCCAAAATGATGACATTTGGCTAAGCTTGATGTTTCCCATTATACAGAAAGAATTTTAAAAAATAAAAAAATCTCATCAGATGAAACCAACAGAAGGTTCAATTCACCACCACGGAAGGTTTCATACCAGCAAATGGAGAAACAGTAGCTGACTTTTTTTTATTTTTAGGTACAATATATAATTCCTCATTGTTTCTATCTATTCTTATCTTTTTACAAAATAGTTAAAAAAAAAGAAAATTCTAACCACAAACAAAGGAATCTTCAAAAAAAAAACTTCAAAAAAAAAGACAGGGAAACAGACAACTAATAATAGATTATAGTGGATATAAAGTCAGTACAGAAAAAAAAATGCAAAGGAAACACATACTCCAAACATTCAAGGCGACAACATCCAATGTATGCAACCGAAAATAGAAAGAGCAAGAAAAGGGGGGTGGGTGGGGAAAAGAAAGAGGGGTAAAACCAAAAAGGGACAAGGAGCCCATCAAACCAAAAAACTGCTCCCTGAACAGCTCTCATCCCCCTACGCGCGCAATCAACGTGCCTGTCTTCGTCATCTCCTCACGAACATCAAACATGCATTAAATACTCTCTCTCCCTCCTAAGCTCCCACTCTCCTCACAGCTGTAAATGTTGAGTATGTCACCTTTTTGTTCCTTTTTCCCAAATCCCTTTTTCTGTTCGTCTAAACTACAGTGTAATGTCAACAAGTCAAAACAGGATGTCAGTGTCCACAAACTGGGGGGAGGTCACAAACACCTTTAACCAAGAGGAAAAAAAGGCGAAAGAGGACGTCAAACCCGCAATAGGTCACCAACAATGTGTCAAGGCAGCTCACAAAACCAATCTCAAAAAAAACAACATAACAAACAAACAAAACCAAAATTTCTTTAACAAACAACAAGGTTTTAGTTTGTCCAATTTTATTTTCCCTATTCAAGTTGTTTCTTTTCAAATTCACAATAGAAATACTCAATTCACAATAAGGTAAGTTTATTTAGTTTTTCAATATCGCGAGTCCGTCGCATTCAAACTTTCATCCCTTTTTTTTTCGTAGGGGGGTCAATGTCACCTTTTATAAAGGCTACTCTATCTCACAACCAAATAGGATTACCGTTTCCATTGCCTTCCCCTGAGGCGGGCTTTCCCCTTCCCTTTTTCCTCCCAATCCTTTTTTTCCACCAAGTTTTTCCCCCCCATTCCACCACATTCCAACTCCTTTTATCATCTTTGCCCATCCAGCCCGTTACAACCCTTTGGGAGGGATGGTAAGCAAATGTGTTCTGAAAATCTGAGGAACAAAAAAAACTCAAAAAGAAACAAAGTCGAGAACACGAACAAGCCAAAGCGTGAAACTCAAAAAGATACACCAAAATGAAATAATAGGACTCAACCCAAAAAAAAACATAGAAGGAAATATGGATGTCCCCCGGATCCCGATGGTACTAACTAGACTCTTACTCTGTATCTTACAACTTTACTAACTACTCTTAATCTACTCTACTCTAACTTACTTTCTTCTCGACTCTATCCTTCTCTTTCTTCTATGACACAACTTACCTAACTTACTCTAAACTACTACAACTAACTTAAACTACAACCTTATTGTTACTCACTTACTCTCTCTACTCACCTTTAACTGCTCTACTGTTAAACACTACTTACTTATTCCTCCTTACTAACTACACTACTAAATACATACTACTCTCTACATTGGTAACATTCTTGCTCTTACTCTACATTACTAACTCTAACTAACTCTACTCCAAACTACATCTTCTCTCTACTACTACTGTACTTACTCAACTCAACTCCACCCAACTACTACTACTACTACAACTTAACTATACTACTACTTTTACACTACCTATACTACTCTTAACTGACACACCAAAAAAACTCCTCTCTTACTACTCAAACTGCAAAAAACAACTAATAACCATACTCCCTCTCTCTCACAACATCTCTAATCCTTCATCACACAATCCATCTTTCACACTTCACAAAAATCCAATATAGTTTGCGAATCCAGAAAATCAAAACCCCCACCCACGCTCGCACACACACCACAACACCACAACACAACCCACACAAAGTCAAGCACCACAGGAAACAAACGGGCATAGCGACAAACGGGACGGCCAAAGCCCACAGAGGCACCAACCAATTTCACTCAATTCTAGAAAACCTCTACAAAACCATTTACTTCGAACACCCCCCAAGAAAAAAAAACTTACTAACCTTAAATAACTACCCTTCAAATTAGCCGATTCAAAACACCCCGCACAACAACAACCTCTCACCACACAACCTTCACACCCCACCACCCACGGATCGTAATTAATGTGGAACAGACATTAATCAAGAGATACATCATATATTAACAGCTCATAGTCAACAGATTCCAGTATATCTTAGACTTTAGTTATGTAACTTTAATCTTCTTTTTGTTATTTCACAAAGAATTGAACTAAATTTCTTTTCTCCATATTTTCTAGATATGTTCCTTTCAGTAGCTAAGGTCACCATTGTCGTTTGTCTATATTGTCTTCTTTACTCAAGCAGGTCCGACGGAACAACAATTTTGCCAAAAGATGACATTGGCTAAGGCTGATGTTCCCTTATACAGAAAGGATTTTATCGGAGGTAAACCAACAGGAAGGTTCAGCAATGGAGAAACAGTAGCTGACTTTTTAGGTACATATATATATTCTCTTCTATTCTTATTTACATAGTTAAATCTAACACAACTAATAGATATGGGATATGGTACATGCAAACTCTCTCAGCTGTAATGTTGGTGTATGTCACCTTTCCAGCCCGTTACAACCCTTGGAGGTGATGGTAGCAAATGTGTTCTGAACAGAACACGCTGAAATGGATCCGATGGTAGTGCACCAACTAATAACCAGTATCTTCACAATCCAATAGGTTGCGAATAAGAAATATACAGGCCATTACTTTTGAAGTTCAAATCTTTAGACACATTTCGACACAAGCAATGATCTGTTTTTAAGTATTCTTCATACAAAAGCTTAGCTTTCAAACTGATCATTTTTAAGGTTCCAAAAAACATGTGATTTATGATATAAATGTAACAGTACCTATTTTTATCCATAACTTTAATCAACTTTTTATCCAATTGTCTAATCCTAATCATTCGAGACACAATAAGTCAATAAGCAATTCAGAAATGCTGATACAGAAGACCAAAACTTTCATCAGTCTTACAAATTTCTCGTCAACTGCCACCTATTAACTTACTACTTTCGTCGAGTGTTACATACCCTAACAATCTCAAACCCACAAAGCAACAAAATTGCAAACTGAAACACAAAAATATGACATATAAAGACTATTCTCATCGAATTCTCTGACAAACACAGCATAGGTAAAGTAAGTATCGTTGAATGTAATTAAGTAAGTAGGGCCAAAGCGGATTACACGGCTCAAAACCTATGATTATATCGTCTTTTTTATTACTTAAATTAATTCCATTAATTTTGAGCCTAGCTTCTGTTCTGGTTGGCAAATTCTGTACAAATTAACCATTCATCAGTTTTGTTGCATATATTTGTACCTGCGTCTATCAGTCTATGTGTATTTATGCTTGTGTGTTGCAAGAAAGAGCGAGAGACCTCCTCGGGCACCAATTTACTAATGCTCGTTGGTTTTTTGTTTGATCTTCGTGACATTTCAGGCCCTCGAGTTCTTCTAACATGATTTTTCCTGAAAAAGACATGCACATTATCATAACTTCCGAAAAGAAATTCATATTTGAACAAACCTATGGGATTTAAATGAATATTAATGAACTTAAACTAAGATGTCAGGGCGTTTAGATGCATATTAATCAACAAACAGTTAAATAAGTCAATTTTGTACTATATCATTTAAGAAATTTGGCACGCACTTATGATCAGAATGGTTTGGCATAAGCTCATTTGTAAAATAAATAAAGAAAATGTTATAATCAAACAGAAAATAAATAAAAGAGATGAAAAATAAGCAATGTTAGATTACTAACGCCGTGAAACCTAGAATTATACGGTTTAGGGCTTATTGCTTGCATGAGATCATAGAACATCCAATCCTTTATAGACCTGATAAAATATTTACAAAACAAAAGATAAATCAGGTCATGCGTTACACATGTATTATCAGTTTCGAATAAGTTCAGTTCTCTAAACACACATATATCATTAATTGTGCCAGATGTCGGTTCAATACTAACATTCCATCCCCCTGAAATCAATAAAAACGGTTGAGCCTTTGAGGAGAACAGATTGCGGATCCCAAATCCGAACAATATGTTTTATGCCATTGATATTTGTTATAGGGCTTCCATACCTGTAATGTTATGGTATGTTACAATGGTTAGTTCATAAGTAAATAAATAAGAGTTTAGCATACTGTTATTATCGTAACAGAATGAATTGATTACTTACATGTCATCTTTTACTTGAAGAGGAGTCTTTAGCATACCTTTTCACTACTACTTCCAACAGCCATGTGAAAGCCACCATCTCCATTGGACTCTACAGCACTAACCTCCTATATGATAAAAGAATATGGTACACTGCTTGAAGACATTAAAAATAACACATGCGCTAAAAACCAAAAAAGCGTAATAAAGAATGCATTGCAAATTTGCAATAATACTCTAAAGAAATAATCATATTTGATTTTTGGCAGTCAAGGATTGCTTTTACTGGGCGTGGATAGTCAATTGATATTAGGGTTTCAGGTGGATATGGTTGTGAATATACTCATATTAAAGGAGGAATAGATATCCTAAAAAGATATCACCATATAAATAGGGAGTATATCTTGTTATATTTTTGAAAATTAAAAGATATCAACATGGTTTTTTAGAAGATATTGTTATAGTTTTGGATAATAAATCACAAATGGTGGTTTGGCTCAGTTGGTTAAAGTCTTTGCATGTTAACAATTGGTCATGAGTTCAAACCTTGCTATGTACTTAATTTTTAGCCTAATTTCGAATATTATTGAAATTCCATGTCATGTGTGTGCCATGTCATCATTGAGGTGACGTTGAGTCTCCAGTCATAGTTAGCCCCATATATAAGTTATAGATTGCTTATTTCCTTCTTGAATCATTAATGATCATATTAACTCATAAGTCATAACAACTAAGAATATAACCAAATAATGAAAGGTAGCAGTTTCATTCTATTTGAATTAAATTGGCTTGAGTAATGTTTTTTCTCCAAAGGGTCAAAGAGATATATAGATAGAATAAGAATAGCTAACATCAGGTGATTCAGGTCCAACAAGATATATAAATAAAACAGAGCAAAGTCAGCAAACTTTTTGTGTTTTCATAGTTATGGATATTGACATGTAAACTTGATGTTCACTTCTGAATTCTAATGTAATTATGTAAAACCTTTATAATTCCAGATTTCCAGGTTAATCAATGAGCAAAAAAGGACAATTGATTCTTTTTACAAGCGAATAGAAGATGTTGTGAGAAATATAACATTCTTGTTCCCCGATATGAATGTGACTTACAGAGATTTAATTCAGTCACGGCATAAGAAAGATAATGTGACAGTCGAGCATCATTAGCGGGTTGATGTCTTTATTGTTGCTATCAATAGTCAGTTGCAAGAGCTAAACAATAGATTTATTGAGTCGGTTTCACAGCTTCTTCGTCTTAGTGCAACGTTGGATCCAAGAAAATCTTTCAATAGTGATGACATATGTAAATTGGTGCCGAAGTACTATCCTTTAGATTTCACCCATCAAGATAAAATTGAGTTAAAGCTTGAGTTGCAACATTATGAGTTGGATAATGATCCAAAATTGAAGAGTGTTACTTCATTGTCACAGTTGTATAAAGGATTGTAAGAAACTGAGAAGTCAAAAACTTATCCTCTTATTGACAGATTGATTCGTCTTATATTAACTCTTCCTGTTTCAACTGCCACATCTGAAAGAGCCTTTTCAAAAATGGAACTTGTGAAAACAAGACTTCGTAGTACAATGAGTGGTGGCTTTCTTAAAAGTAGCATGATTTTTAGTGTTGAAAGAGATTGTTCGTACCCTTTGTACAAATAACGTAATTGATGATTTTTACTTCAAAACACAAAGACGTGTCCAAATGAAAAAACGCAAGGTACTGTTACTTGTTTTTTTTTAATTTCTTATTTATCATTAACATGAAGTTTGTGCTTTAGTATATGAATATTTTTTGTTATT
This sequence comes from Tanacetum coccineum, assembly GCA_026074375.1. Taxonomy (NCBI): domain Eukaryota; kingdom Viridiplantae; phylum Streptophyta; class Magnoliopsida; order Asterales; family Asteraceae; genus Tanacetum; species Tanacetum coccineum. The sequence goes on along the minus strand of BQNB010003966.1, from coordinate 59,746 downwards.
TGCAGGTTAGTTCATGAGACAAGATTTGGGCCAAATGATAACCGCTAAGTCGTTAACCGCCATTATTGATTAAGGTTTTGTATTAGCGTAAAACACGTATTTCCTTAATTTATTAGGCATTTGGTACTTCGTTTGTTTTTTTAGATTTTCGATATATTGGTTCGATTTATATGGTTATCATTAAAAAAATTTTAACTTGAAATCCTGGCTCCGCCCGTGCCTGTATGAATACTTGTCATTATATTTACGTCATGAATTTATTCACGTGAGTTGCATTGACCGATTATGTGTCCACGTCTATACTTGATAGCGAAACGTTTAGCTTGCAGGCAGGTGCGACATTCTTTTGATAAGTAAATTAGGAAACTAAAGCTTAAAACAAAGTAAAACGTATATATAGGTATAGACAGACATCTCCCAAAGATGAATTCAATTGTACGTGATAAAAACAAAAACAAAAAAACATGGTTAAACTGCTTTGAAAGAATTGCATTTAAACAAGGGTAAAAGCTATAGATTACCAACGTACTTACGTTTTTGTTCCGGATTGAATCCTTTACTTTTTCTTGGCGTATTTAACCATGAAACTTGTTGGCATGTTTCAATAATAACCATATGACCGGTTAAGGGTCACGTCATCACCACGTGGACACTTTCTTCCACATAAGCCAGATCATTACTCTATATATCAATTCTCAAATGGTCGGTGGGACATTGGGCTGCCTTTTTTTTCGTGGGCTTCTTCAGGCCCATTTGTTTGGCTCTTTCTTTCATCGTTCATTCCAGTCCATGATCCAGGTCCCTCTTTTTGCTTTTGATAATACTCACCGCCTCATTTTAACACACCAGAAGCTTCTTCTACCGCTTCTTCTTCAGCGCCTCACCTCTTACCATAAATGAAGATCAAAAAACTTTTCAAGTAGGTATTTTTTTTCTTTTATAATTTCGATTTCTCTTTTGATTTTAGGGGAAAGTTTATGATTTCAAACTGTGATTTCATGTAGGTTTTTTTAATTTTCTTAAAATGTTTGATGAATTAATGTAACAGACGGTGTTGGATCAAGCCGCGATGGTGGTGGTGCCCTGTGCAGGATCTTTCGAAGCTCACATAGCGAATGATACGCCATAAACGATACACTTACAACGGAAGGTATGCTTTACCTTTCTGTTTAAAATTATGTGTTAGATTATTTTATTTTGCAAATCTCCCTAAATAACCCCAACTGGTAATTAATTTTATCTAAGTCAAATCTACTTAGAAGGCCCTATCGAGCTAGGCTCATTTTTAAGTAAGTTGATTTGTTTGATGATACAAGTCTGGTCATTACCAAGAGTGGGCCTTAATCTTCTTTGAATTAATCATGGAGGGCCACTTAAATTTGTGAGCACCTGTGACAGAGAGAAGAAAAACATGGAAATTTTTGTAACAAAATTACAAAAAGAATGGAAAGTTTGACCAATTAAATTTAGATGGAACAAACATCTCTTTGCTTTCAGTCCATATCTAATAAATTTATTTTGGTCCGAACTTATAAATCATGACATATAATATTTCCTTTAGCAGCAACATAAAACTTCTTAGGGGCATATGTCTAAGCTTATTTTTGTGCGCTTAAGGTTTATCGATTTGATATGTACACTAAAAAAGTCGTTGCTTAGAAGTAGAGGTGGCAAATAATACCCATCAGTCAACATTTGGGTCAATTGGACCCTTTTTTAAAAAGAATGGGCTACATGGACTCCTCCTTTTATTTTCAATGGGCTTGATGGACTATTATATTTCAAGGTTAAAAAAACCACGGGTATAATGGACTCATCCTTTTATTTTCAATGGGCTTAATGGACTATTGATGAGACGATGGGTATTTTTTTGCCCTAACACAAATTCATACGAATCATACGGTACTCAGTTATACCGAAACCTCCAATTGATTTACCCATCGTCTATTTAGCTTGATTTACCCATCTTGTAACACAAATTCACGATTTCGTATTTTTTGGTCACCTTCAATTCTTCTATCAAGGTATTATATTTATTTATTTAATTTTTTTTTTTGATAAACCCTGGCTAAAAATCTGTCATTGGATGGTTTTTATTTTTTAAGTTGATTTTTTGTACTTTTTACTTTATCACTTGACTAATTTTAGGTGTAATTACTAATTAGTTTAAAAATATTTGTTTATGTAATTGCCTAATTGCTATATACAAGGGTGTTTGGACTGTTTTTCATTGTTGTATATGGGGTGTTTGAGATTGTTTTTGTTAAGTAGCATTTAGTTATTAAAGGATGTTTCAAACTGGTTTATATTGCTGATTAAAAGGGTGTTTGGGAATGTTTTCAGAATATGTCGAGACAACAAAGTACGTCTAGACAACAAAGTATGGAAGGTGATACCGGAGATGATGAAGCTTCTTCAGCGGCAAGTAAACTCCATTCTTTGGTATGGAAGTGCTTTGAGACGATTGAAGGCGCGAAGTGCTTTGAGACGATTGAAGGCGCGACTCCTTCTAAAAGAAAGGCGAGGTGTAACAATTGTGACAAAGTGTATAGCGCCAACCCAAGTTCAGGAGTATCAAATTTAGGCCGACACATGCGTAAGTGTTTCGACTTTGGAGAAGATGGACCACCGACAAAGCGTGCCCCTTTGGATCAAGACATGTATAGAGAGAAAATGGCAATTGCTATCATTAAACATAACTATCCTTTTAGTTATGTTGAACATGAGGCAACAAGAAACTTGCATAGATTTTTGCACCGAGATGCGAATCCTATTTCAAGAAATACAGCAAAGGAAGATGTATTAGGTATATATAAGAGGGAGAAGTCGAATCTCAAAAAGGAGTTAGAAAAGGTAAGCAGTAGGATTTGTTTTACGAGTGATTTGTGGAGTTCAATAACAAGTGATGGATACATGGCATTGACAGCTCACTATGTTGATGAAGATTGGGTGTTAAGAAAGAAAGTCTTAAACTTTAGTTTTGTACCGCCTCCCCATACAGGTAAAATTTTGGCATCAGTTTTGATTAATTTTTTTTCGGATTGGGGAATTGATAAGAAAGTCTTCACTCTCACACTAGATAACGCCAAATACAATGATGGTTTAGTAGAAAGTCTTAAAGATCATCTACGTTTGAATAATGTGCTACTTTGTGATGGTAAATTTTTACATGTGCGTTGTGGAGCACATGTACTAAATCTTATCGTACAATCTGGGTTAAAGGTGATTGAAAAATCTATTGAGAAAGTTAGAGATTCAGTCAAGTATGTTCGGGGAAGTGGTGGAAGAAAGAAATGTTTTTCAGAATGCATTGCACATTTGCAATTGCAATGTGGGAGGCTTGTTTGTCAGGATGTGGTAACGAGATGGAATTCGACTTACATGATGCTTGATTGTGCATTAGCTTATAAGAATGCTTATGCACGTTTAAAACTAGTTGATACAAATTATGAAAGTTGTCCGTCAGAAGATGAATGGATAAGAATTAAGGAGATCACCACGTTTCTTAAGCCTTTCTATGATATCACAAAGTTGTTTTCGGGAAACTCTTACCCTACTTCAAACTTATATTTTCTGAAAGTATACAAAATTCAATCCAATATTGAAAAGGCAATACACAATTCATATCTGATTATTAGTCAAATGGGAAGAGAAATGGAGACGAAATTTAACAAGTACTGGGATGAGTATTGTAAAGTCTTGTCTTTTGCGATTATCATGGATCCTCGGTATAAGGTTAAATCCATCGAGTATTGTCTCTCGAAACTTGAAATGGCAGCTGAAGTACGTGACGAGAAAGTGGAAGATATAGTTGATACACACTGATCCGTTGGGAGCTGAGAATAAAAATGTCAATGAGGGTGACACAGTCGACGAGTTAGATGAGTCAGGGGGCTTTAAGTCTTTCCGTAGTCGTTTTCGTGGAGTTGAAACAAGTGAAAAGTCGGAATTAACATTGTATTTGGAGGAGCCTGAAATTCCTAGAAAAACAAAGATTGATGTTTTACAATATTGGAAAGAAAAATAAGCAAGGTACCCGCGATTGGCTTTAATGGCTCATGATTTATTGAGTGTCCAAATAACAACAGTGGCTTCTGAATCATCATTTAGTATTGGTGGTCGAATCTTGAGTAAATATCAAAGCTCATTGTCCCCATCAAATGCTGAGGCGCTGTTATGCACTCGTGTTTGGCTTGATTAAAAAGGTATATTATTTTATTCTATTTGTAACTTACTCGTTATTGTTTTTGTATGATTATATTAATGATATAATATAAGCATTGAATTATAAATTGTGTAACTTTATCTCGTTTAACATATTAGATGACGAGGAAGAAAAGGAAGAAATGGAAGCACTATCAGAAGATCTTGAAAATTATAAAGATTAGCACTTTTTTAAGGTAATATACTTTTTAGCAGTTTCCTTTGAATGACTTTCCATGTCTACTGTCGTCTGTCTTTCATGTCCTTTTTTTTGAAACTTTAGTCCATGGTGCAGCGTATAATGGTCGGAAAAGAATGACACTTTGTTAAAAGGTGTTGCTGTAGTATTTGGTTATCTGGGAGGTGAATGATATGTGTGTAAAAATGTTAAGTTGTATGTGACTGCTTACAGGTTAATTTTTGTGGACAGTAGCAGCTGCACTCTTTGTAACTGGTGTGGGGAATTTAGCTTATGCGAGTTCTGAAATTTTCATTTAAAGTTCTAAAATTTAAACCTGTTGTTATAATGTTTCATTCCATTTGGATTCGTTTGGAAACCATAAATTTAATGTCGTTTGGAAACCATATAAATGAGGTTTTCAACAATATTTTGTTATATGTTTGGAAACCATATATTTAATGTCGTATGACATTTTATCCCGCCATTAGTATCAATCGTTTTTTAATATTTTTTTATGGATACTAACTTTGCCTTCGAGTGGTGGATCTGTGGATTACTATTTTATTGCTGGAGTTATGAAATTCTCTAATTGATGTAGTGTGCTTTCAGCAAGATGAATGACCTGTTACCCGAGACTGATTGGTCCGCGCCCGTTTGGCCCGTTGCCCGTTTGGCCTGTTGCCCGAACCCGCCCGACCCGCCCGTTTTGCCACCTTTACTTAGAAGTATAAAAGAAAAAGATAGTAAGCATGTATCCACAATATTGGGAGGCTCAGTATGTCTGCACAGTATTATGAGGTAAAATCTCATCTTTCGATTAGACCTTACACCCACAATCACACAGACACCGTCATCCCACATCAGGTACTACACCTTTAATTCTATTAACCACTATCGGTAATTTCTTGAATCTATTTGAATGGGTCGGGGGTATAAAGGCTTAAGACCTACACGATTTAGAGTCTTTGTTCTTCTGCACCAACATGCGTGGACCTTCCTGAGCTATATTAGGTTCAGATGGATTTTTACGGGAAATATGGCAAAGAATTTGTGGTTGCTATGACCGAGCTCATGCCAGAGCATGGAGTAGCATGGAGTCATTTATCAGGTAATGGAATAAAGTTTTTTAGGGACTGTTAATGCTACAAAGCCTAAACTATTCACTTTATTAGTTTATCCATCTTACAAAAAAAGACTAGCATTGGATTTTTTAAGCTAAAAGAAACTCAGTTTAATTTCAAAATTGATGCTCCCAACGTCCTATATATCGACAATGTGAGAGTATTTGTTAAATAGAACATTCCATGTTTCATTATGTGATTATTCACGTGTCAAAAACCAATTATTAGCCTGCTATGTCAGTTTAGGCCTTAACAATCCCAACCCTATTTACTCTAGCCTCTGATATCGGCGTAATGTAGCCGACTGATTTAGAGGACGGGTGGCTTGCTGAGAATAGACAACCTCCTAGGAGACTATGCAAATTTCTCTCTAGCAGCAGACATGTCGAAGAGACTAACACTTTGACTTATAGTTGATGTAGGTTTCCCCTGAATATAAAACCACTATCTGTTACTAATATTTTAATACACAAATTTTACACACAAACTATAATTCATGATTATAGATAAAGGTACAGTTTAATACAATAAGGAGAAATGACGTATTTGTACAACAAGAGTTTGTAACAGATTATAAGAGAGCACTGTTTGTAACAGATTGAATATCTCATGACATGATTGAAAATGAATGTTGACACTGAGAAGTTTTGGTGTGCAGGTGAAACCAAGTGCTGACTTTAGGACCATGAGGCATACTTGATCTTGACATTCACTCAGACGCAAAAATGAATTCAGGGTGCGTTTGGTTTGCTATTCTGAATCACAATGGGTATGAGTTTCGGAATAACACGGAATGACAATGGGAATAAGATTACAAAGGAGGCACACTAGCCTCCTATAAGAAAGCCCACAAAATAAGATATGATTCCAATTTTTGATAACCACATTAATATACCAAACATTAACTATGATTCCATCTATCATTCTCTTATTTCCATAGACACATACCAAACGCACCCTTAGAGCTTCATGTTTATAATTTTTTTGTGGTATACATTTCAACTGTAGATTAGTTGTAGTGCTGCACAACTTGCATTCTTTGAACCGAAAGTGCTCACATAAATGTCATATGGGCGAACTTAAAGGTAGCTATGTTAACGCTTGCCCCGCGACGTGTGATTCGAGGTATTCAAATCTACATAATGTTAGACAAAGACATGTATACTCAGAATTATGAACATCAAGTTATGGAAGATAAAGTTGTAAGTTGACCATATGGAGGATAAAGTTGTATGTTGACCAAGAATCCTTATTGCAACGTAAAAATGTTACGTGCTTTTCCATCCTATCTTCTGTTTAGGATTTTTCAACTTTATAAATTTTGAGTTTAAACTATAAAGCGTAATTATAATTCAGTGATATACTCTATGAAACTGATACAAGACCCCACAAAATCTTGCCATCAACTTGTTAGCTCCCGCCGCAACGCGCGGGTCATTTTCCAACTCGTTTAATTCTAAACCCATTTTTTTCCCAAAACTCGTACTTTTTATGATTCGGGTATTTTGACCCATTTATACCCTGAAGCCCTAATATTTTTTACATTAACAGTTGTTAGTATCTATTGAAACAAATTCATCAACTTTCACATCAACAGGATCAAAACTACTCACAAATTGATATTTCATTCATTCGAAGACCAACGCAACGGAGGTCTATGACAATGAACAACATATAGGAGATTGTGAAAGTTGATGAAATCTTTGCGTCGTCTTCTTCAATAGAAATACCTAAGTAACTACGGCGACAACTGACTTGCTGTTAATGTGAAAACCAAAAAATATTACCGTTTGGCTTCGAGTGGGTAGCCATAAGAAAATGAGAGCCCCAAATCAAATAACCCCAACGTAGCTACACGTGATATGGCACGAATCATACAAACAAAAAACGCATACACGACAGTTTTCAATTCTGGAGAGCAAAAACATGGGTTTTGAGAAAGAATTAAACGACGCCCAGTAACATTTATAGGAGAAATGACACCCCGCGTTGTGATGCGTCAGGGAAAAGCTAACAAGTATTGGAATGGCTAAAGTCCATAATTTGTGGGCTTACTACTCACCTTTTGGTATCAGGTTTTCAAATCATAGAGAATATTATCACAAAAAGCTAGACGTAAAGACACTGTAACCAAACACAAACTATAATACGGACACCAACGACGATAACTTGTAGACCAGTAGGTGTATTAGTGCTGCAAGGAAAGAGGCTATTTATTTCCTGAAGAATTCATTCTGCTCCAGCTATGTCCCATTGGAAGGCAGTCAGGATCTTTTTTTGCGGTCGCTGACACTAGCTAATTTACTTATTGACCACGCTATCGTAAAAAAAAAGTACTATAATTATAGTTTCTTTATAATTTGTATCTTTCTTTTATTTTTCGTTCATTTTTTTTGTCTTTTTTTTTTGTTTTTTTTTTTTTTTTTTTTTTTTTTTTTTTTTTTTTTTTTTTTTTTTTTTTTTTTTTCAATTAACTCAAATTTTATTAGATAAACCCTATTCATTTAATCAAATACCAACACAAACCAAAACAATCACTACATTCATTAAACCAACAGCACAAAACTACCCAAAAACAAAAAAAAAAAAAAACCCCAAACAACCTAAAATCTACTGCACAACTACCACACAAACGCTTTATTACGTTCACAACCCACTCAAACCACCAGATAATGCTAACTCACCCACAACTTATACCCTAAAACCCCAACCTTAAAACCTCACTTCTCAACACAAATCAAAAGCCCAACAGACCATCTATTTCAATCTCACACAATACACAATACACCCGAAACAACATCTTAAGCAAACCCCACGTCCACCCTATCCAACTACTATGCATTTTCACGTTCATTTACCCCACTACCCAACCATCAAAAACCATTCATAAAACTCAAACCCAAAACCAATAAAACCCAAACATAATTACCCTCCCCAATACCGTGCGACTACCACCACCAAAAAAAACCGATCGACCATCCTCAACCGGGAAACATATCTCAATCACCTATTAGCCTCCGAACCAACACCACTCCGAATAACCTATCGACATACAAAAAAACAAGAGCCCCCATCCCAAAAAACACAACAAACCCACCAAGAATCATACAATCATACCGTTATTACTAAATGTACACTTTACCACATGCTCCACAACTATACAATAAAGCCATTCAACCTAATCGACAACAAAGTAAAAGGGGTTCTCAAAACCCCAAAAAGTGTAACACCACCAAACAATGAAAAACCAAAACAAAAGAATTTCAAATCAAAACAAGAAGAGCCATTTGTGCCACCTTGCATACCGTTTTATGTAATTCTTTATTCCCATATACATTCCCGTTTTTATTTCCCGACAAACACTCTATCTTCATCTCTCATGAGGGAGATAATCATAATGAATGGCAAAGCACTCAACGGCAATTCCATACCCTGAATTCATTTTCTATTTGCTCTGATGTGCAATTGACCAGAACAAATATATTTCTTCCTCATTCTTGTCCTTACTAAGTCTAGTTTTTTTTGCACTATCATGTGTTTTTTAACACCAACACACTCATCAAACTCTTCTTTCACACACTTCTCTTATCCACAACCTACTATTACAAAACAATCTCTATTTCTCTCCTCATACAACATAAACGTAACAATCCACAAAACCCCCACACCACCTAAAACATTATCACGACCGCCCCTCACCATTCCCACAATACATCATCCACATACCATGCATCTACCAATAACCTCAATCTCAGTGTCCAACACCAAACAATTTAATATCCCTTCATCAAATATAGTCCTTATATAAATCAATATCTAATAAACAGGTGCAGGCATGGTTATCATCTGTCTATTGACAAACATCACACTTTCTACAGCCGTCTTTTGTTTTCAGAAGAAAATTCTTTAACAAACTTTGAGTGATTATTATGCAACATAAAAAAAAATTCTTTACAAACACACAAGTTTGTTACCTGACTAAAAACGTCATTACTCCTTAAAATGAATTATTATAACGTACCTTTTATTTTCTATTAATCATAATAAACTAACAAAAATATATAACCCCAAATAGAACAACCCCAAAAACTACCCCTCACTATGTAAAATCAACGAAACCATTTTCCCCCCCACCCCCCTCATCAACCTAACACCTAAACGACCACAGAACTACCTATATTACATCAAGCAACCTCTACGCCCACCCAAACTAAATCCCACTACAACCACGGCTTAATGACAAAACACCATCTTCACTCCCGTACCTCCCTCGTCCACTACCACAATATACTGCAACCAAAAATAACGCCTAAACACAGTAGTACAAATTCAGTTTTAAAATCGTGTAGGGAATAAATGATAAGGCCAAAAAACTACCAAAAAATCACGGCCAAATAAATATAGGGTTTTTGACACGTGAATAATCCCTAGATAATTAAACAAGTAATGTACTATTTAACAAAAACTCCACATGTACGATAAATAGTACTTTTTTTAGACATCAATTTTTAGAAACAAAATCTGAGTTTCTTTTAAGCTTAAAAATCTCAATGCTAGTCTTTTTTTCTTGTTAATATGGATAAAGCTAATAAAGTGAATAGTTTAGGCTATTGTAGCATTAAACAGTCCCTAAAAAACTTTATTTCCATTACCTGATAAATTACTCCACTATGCAACTAACCATGCTCTTGCACGAGCCTCGGTGTCATAGGAACCACAAATTCTTTGCCATAATTCCCTTAGTAAATCCAAACTGAAACCAAATATAGCTCAAGGAAGGTCCACTGCATGAAGGGTGCAAAGAAACAAATCTAGAGCATCTAAAATCGTGTAGGGTATCTTCCTAATTCTATCAATGGACATAGAACAACACGCAACATTTGTCTTATCTAACCCACACTGGTCACCCCAATTTCAAATATGAAGAATTATCAAGAAAACACAGACGCCATAGATGAGTTTGTTGTGTAATAACAGAGAGTAATTAAATGTGGTTCTACAAGTACCTGATGAGGGTCTGATGACGGTCAGTGCTGATGCTGATGAGTGGGGTGTATAATATCTAATCGACAGAGTGAGATTTTCTGTACTCTCATAATACTGTGCCATCACTATACTTGGAGACCTCCCACAATATATGATGGATACATGCATACTATCTTTTTCTTTTAGTACTTCTAAGTAAAGTGGCAAACGGGCGTGTCGGCGGGTTTCGGGCACAGTCCAAAACGGGCAATCGCGGCCAAACGGGCCCCGCAGAGGCAAAGACCTTTAATCAGTCTCCGTGGTTAACAGTTCACTTCATTAAGCATCTGGGCAAAACAGCTCTACATCAACTTAGGACTTGAAAAATCAAAGATTTAGCTCCGAACAAGGCCTTTAGTCTCATTGACATTGAACAACCTAACTCTCCAGCAATAAAATAGAAATCGCACAGATCCACCACATCGAAAGGCAAACAGTTATTACCGTTATCCATAAAGCGCGACACATATCAAAAAAACTCGCCAAATCATGTAATACTTAAATAGCTACGAAGGCGTACATTCAAAATGTCACTGAACGACTACACACCCGAAAAGTCCATACTTGGAATGCCTACAATAGCAGACAAATGATAATAATAGTTGAAAAACCCATTTATAATTTGGATTCCCGGAACGGGCGCACAAAACGATTTAGAGAGTCTATCGCAAATCGATCATACCAAAAAGTCATTAGTTGGAACATTATAACAACAGCGTGTAAATTATTAGAACTGTTTAAATTGAAAAATTTTCAGAACTCGCATAAGCTAAATTCTCTCCACACCAGTCTAACCAAAGAGTGCAGCTTGTCGTACTGTGTCACACACAAGAATGTTAAACCCTGTAATCTAACTTCAATTTCAACATTTGCATCAGTACTTCCTTTCTCAAAGGATACTTCTTTTCTACCAGCATGTGAATGATTAATCCTGTCTAGAGGTGGCAAAACGGGCGGGTCGGGCGGGTTCAGGCAACGGGCCAAACGGGCAACGGGCCAAACGGGTGATTTTCAAACTTGGACCAAACGGGCGCGGGCCAAACGGTCAACGGGCCAAACGGGCGCGGGCCAAGCGGGCGCGGACCAATCAGTCTCGGGTAACAGGTCATTCATCTCGCTGAAAGCACACTACATCAATTAGAGAATTTCATAACTCCAGCAATAAAATAGTAATCCACAGATCCACCACTCGAAGGCAAAGTTAGTATCCATAAAAAAATATTAACAAAACGATTGATAGTAACGGCGGGATAAAAAATGTCATACGACATTAAATATATGGTTTCCAAACATATAACAAAATATTGTTGAAAACCTCATTTATATGGTTTCCAAACGACATTAAATATATGGTTTCCAAACGAATCCAAATGGAATGAAACATTATAACAACAGGTTTAAATTTTAGAACTTTAAATGAAAATTTCAGAACTCGCATAAGCTAAATTCCCCACACCAGCTACAAAGAGTGCAGCTGCTATTGTCCACAAAAATTAACCTGTAAGCAGTCACATACAAGGTAATATTAGTTACTAAACTGGATTGGCTTAACATTTTTACACACATATCATTCACCTCCCAGATAACCAAATACTACAGCAGCACCTTTTAACAAAGCGCCATTCTTTTCCGACCATTATACGCTGCACCATGGACTAAAGTTTCAAAAAAAAGGACATGAAAGACAGACGACAGTAGACATGGAAAGTCATTCAAAGGAAACTGCTAAAAAGTATATTACCTTAAAAAAGTGCTAATCTTTATAATTTTCAAGATCTTCTGATAGTGCTTCCATTTCTTCCTTTTCTTCCTCGTCATCTAATATGTTAAACGAGATAAAGTTACACAATTTATAATTCAATGCTTATATTATATCATTAATATAATCATACAAAAACAATAACGAGTAAGTTACAAATAGAATAAAATAATATACCTTTTTAATCAAGCCAATCACGAGTGCACAACAACGCCTCAGCATTTGATGGCGACAATGAGCTTCGATATTTACTTAAGATCCGACCCCCGATGCTAAATGATGATTCAGAAGCCACTGTTGTAATTTGAACACTCAATAAATCACGAGCCATCAAAGACAATCGCGGGTACCTTGCTTGATTTTCCTTCCAAAACTGTAAAACATCAATCTTCGTTTTTCTAGAAATTTCTGGCTCCTCTAAATACAATGTTAATTCTGACTTGTCACTTGTTTCAACTCTTCGAAAACGACTACGGAAAGACTCAAAGCCACCTAACTCATCTAACTCATCCACTGTGTTACCCTCATCCACATTTGCATTTTTAGCTCCCAACGGATCATCATGTGTCTCAAAACTGAACTCGTACTCATTATATAGATCATACAAACATTCAACTATATCTTCCACTTTTTCTTCACGTACTTCGGTTGCCATTTCAAGTTTCGATAAACAATACTCAATTATTTTAACCTTGTACCGAGGATCCATGATGATCGCAAAAGACAACACTTTACAATACTCATCCCAATACTTTTCAAATTTCGTCTTCATTTCTTTTCCCATTTTACTTATTACAGGATCTGAATTGTGTATTGCTTGTTCAATATTGGACTGAATTTTGTATACTTTCAAAAAGTATAAGTTTGAAGTAGGATAGGAGTTTCCCGAAAACAATTTTGTGATATCATAGAAAGGCTTTAGAAACTTGGTGATTTCCTTAATTCTTATCCATTCGTCTTCTGATGGACAACTTTCATAATTTGTATCAACTAGTTTCAAACGTGCATAAGCATTTTGATAAGCTAATGCACAATCAAGCATCATATAAGTCGAATTCCATCTCGTTACCACATCTTGACAAACATGCCTCCCACATTGCAAATGCAAATGTTCAATGCATGCTTTAAAACATTTCTTTCTTCCACCACTTCCCCGAACATACTTGACTGAATCTCTAACTTTCTCAATAGATCCTTCTATCACCTTTAACCCGGCTTGTACAATAAGATTTAGTACATGTGCTCCACAACGCACATGTATAAATTTACCATCACAAACTAACACATTATTCAAACGTAAATGACCTATTAGATTTTCTACTAAACCATCATTATATTTGGCGTTATCTAGTGTAGAAGTGAATAGTTCTATCAATTCCCCCCCCCCCCCCCCCCCCCCCCCCCCCCCTCCCCAATCCGATAAAAAAAAATTAATCAAATATATGCCAAATTTTTACCTGTATGGTAGGCGTAATAAACTAAATTTTAAGACCTGTTCTTTCTTTAACACCCAATCTTCATACAAACATAGTGAGCTGACATGCCATGTATCCATCAACTGTTATTGAACTCCAAATCACTCGAACACAAATCCAACTGCTTTCCTTTTTCATAACTCCTTTATTGAGATTCTACTTCTCCCCACTAATATATACCAATACATCTTCGCATAGTGGCACTTCTGAAATAGAGATTCGCATCACACATGCCAAAAACAATTCCAGTTCCTAGAGAGCCTCAAGTTCCAACATTAAACTAAAATGAAAGTAAAGTAAAGAAGTCTAGCAACTGCCATTATCATCTCTGAACATGATCTATTAAATCAAAGGGGCACGCTATATCGGTGGTGTTCCCTCTCCCAAAGTCGAAACACTTACGCATGTGTCGGCCTAACTTTGATACTCCTGAACTTGGGTTGGCGTTATACACTTTGTCACAATTGTTACACCTCACCTTTCTTTTAGAAGGAATCGCGCCTTCAATCGTCTCAAAGCACTTCCATACCAAAGAAAGGAGTTTACTTGTCGCTGAAGAAGCTTCATCATCTCCGGTATCACCTTCCATACTTTGTTGTCTAGACGTACTTTGTTGTCTCGACATATTCTGAAAACATTCCCAAACACCCTTTTAATCAGCAATATAAACCAGTTTGAAACATCCTTTAATAACTAAATGCTACTTAACAAAAACAATCTCAAAACCCCGTATACAACAATGAAAAACAATCCAAACACCCTTGTATATAGCAATTAGGCAATTACATAAACAAATATTTTTAAACTAATTAGTAATTACATCTAAAATTAGTCAAGTGATAAAGTAAAAAGTACAAAAAATCAACTTAAAAAATAAAAACCATCCAATGACAGATTTTTAGCCTTGGTTTATCAAAAAAAAATTAATAAATAAATATAATACCTTGATAGAAGAATTGAAGGTGACCAAAAAATACGAAATTTTGAATTTGTGTTACACGATGGGTAAATCAAGCTAATTAGACGATGGGTAAATCAATTGAAGGTGGGGATATAACTGAGTATCGTATGAATTTGTGTTAGGGCAAAAAAATACCCATCGTCTCATCAATATAATAGTCCATTAAGCCCATTGAAAATAAAAGGAGGAGTCCATTATACCCGTGTTTTTTTATCCCTGAAATATAATAGTCCATCAAGCCCATTGAAAATAAAAGGAGGAGTCCATGTAGCCCATTCTTTTTTTTAAAAGGGTTCAATTGACCTAAATGTTGACTCATGGGTATTATTTGTCACGTTGAAGCCAACTGCTTATTTCATTACGGGTTAATGGATGATTGATACATCTATTGAACTTTGTAGTCACAAATTTCATTTAGTTATTTCTGTATTATTCGTAGACTCAATTTCTAAATGTATGAAAGGAGCGTATATATATGGCCACGCGTTGCACCGGTATATATGTTTGGCAAAAATAACTGTTGTTGGACTGAATATAGAGCTGTAAATGGATATGGAGATTATAAAAAGAGATTATTATTATAAGCTACATGAAGTAGCATTTGATTTTAAGAGATTATGAAAAAATATTTCTTTTATAATCTCTTATAAGTTGATTTGCCAAATGAAGCTAAAATTTTAAGTAGCTTATTTTTTCAAAAAATAATCACAATCACTTCATAATCTTGGACGCCGAACATATTTATAATTGGCATGCAAGATTATGAGAAGATTATGATTATTTTTTGAAAAAATAATCTATTTAAAATATATGTTTTGTTTGACAGAAGAACTTATAAGAATTTTTCATAATCTCTTAAAATGAAATGTTACTTCATGTAGCTTATAATAATCATCTCTTTTCATAATCTTCATCTCCATCTTCATCTACAGCTCCATCTCCAGTTCTAGTAACAGTTTACCCGTAAGATTTAGAATGTTAACTTAAGTTTTTTTTTAAACAAAGTGGGAAAAGAGTGGATGAAAAGCATGACGTTGTGTAGAGTTTGATTTCAATTTGTTCAAGACTATATGCAACTTTAGTGAAAAAAGATAGGTGGGTGTGGTCGGGGATGGAACGGAGGTGTTCAATGCTGCGTTAGTAAGAAGCTTTATTGATATAGGCTTAAGAATTACTTGGTTGGGTGGACAATCTCAAGATTTCGAAAATTCAAAAGAAGGGTTTGTACAACGTTGTGGTTATCGCGGCTTGGAGCATTTGAAGGTTTCGGAATGAAATGGTTTTTGCGTCAACAAGTCTAATAAGGCCTCGATCTTCGATTTCATCGTGTCTCAAGCTTTCTTTTGGATGTTTAATAGGAATTAAAAATCGAGATGTAATTGGATAGATTTCTTACAAAACCCATGTTGGCGTAAACTCTTTATAATTGTTTGTTTTTGGGCTCTAGCTCCTAGTTAGAGCTTGATTATGAAACTTGCCGTTCGAAAAAAAAAACTGTAGTCAATTTAAATACTTAGGGTGTGTTTAGTAGACAGCTTTTGAGAGCATTTTTTAGCAACTAGCATTTAGCATTATTATTACAAAGCTCGTTTGAAAGAAAACAGTTAGCATTTATAAAATTATAAATACGCTAATTTCTCAATGCTTTTAAATTAGCATTTAGCGTTTAGCATTTAACATTACGTCATTTTACACATTAAAATTACAGTTACAACTATTCTACCAAACACTTTTATAAATTAAACTGCTAACTGTTAATGCTAAGTGCTTACTGTTAACTGCTACTTCTAACTGCTATCGCTAGTTTCAACAAACACACCCTTAATCAAATAAAAAAGAAACTAAGTATACCAAATATAAAGTGACATTTGTTTTTTTCAAAATCTCAATCAAAATGATCTACGCTGCAAGAGTGAGCTTTGGTGTTTGATTTGTTATCAACACTCTTTTACCACTAAACTAATAATGACACGTTGTTCAATATTGTATATTTGATCTTTATTTTTAAGATTAGTGGTTAAACCAAAATATTGTTATCTTTTATCAGTAGTGAATCTGTTGCGAGTTCAACACCAGTTCCTCAACAAAGTGAGACAAATAACAATGAGACTGTGTCATAGAGGCAAACGGGCTACATGCCCAAATGAATGGAAGAATACATATGCTGATTTCACTTACTCGTAGGTAGGTATGGCAATTTCTGACACGAAACCTGATTTGAAACCGTCATAAAAATTAATAGATTCATGCTGAGTTTAAATAGATTTCGGGTCGGATTTGAGTCGACCCATCTAACCCGTTTATCAAATAAGTCAGGTTCGGGTTGAGAATTAATTAAGTGCGTCAAGCACGCCAACCAGTTTAAGATTTTAATTTCTTAAATTAAAAATTATCTATATTTTATTATACGGGTTAAATGGGTTAAAAGGTCGACCCATAAACCCGTCTAACCTGTTTAACCCGTGTAATGTGCCAACTTTTGTATATATATATATATATATAACGGGTTACATGTGTCAACGAGAAACCCATTTCACATATTCATCCGTGTAACCTAATTAACCCGTCAACCCAAGTATATATACGGGTTAAATGGGTTGTATTCATGTTATATGTAAACAGGTTAGAGTTGACATAGTTGGCCCGTTTATTTAAACGGGTCAGGTTAGGTTCGGATTGCGGTTTCCTGACCAGCCAAACCGAACCCGACTCGAATTGCCACCTTTACTTACCAGGGTTTATGTATATAGTTCTTAATTATTGTAAAAGGGTTTTTTTTTTTATACAATGATATTATCCTAAATGACATCTTCCTCTATATGTTTCTAGAGATTTGATTCCCGATCTCCGAAAAAAGAAAAAATATCATTCTTGACAGCTTCACAAATCCATGTTCATATAATTGTACAAAAAATGTTTTATCTAGACTGCTATCATTTAACAAGTGTGTGTGCAAATAAATAGTTATATGAGTATATCATTCACCTATACATGAAGTTTTCCTTGCAACTTACTCCATCTTGTCTATTACATTTTATTTGAGTTGTCCTAATCAATATCACTAATATATATAATATATATATATATATTAATTATTTATATATATAATTAATAGTATAATATATATATAATAATATATATATATATATAGGGGTACTTTCTTTCATTACCATTTTTAATGCGAGAAAAAACCCTGAAAACAGAACCACCTTCTCTTGATTTCGCGTTGTAAGCTTCTTATTATTCTTTTTGTATTGTTTAATCTTATATATACTTGCATGTAGGTTGATTATGCTTAAGAATCCATGAAGTAGCACCCTAAGTGGTATTTCGTTGCGTTGTGATTTTAGAGGTGTTAAAAGTGGTATCAGAGCACTGGTTATAGAGAACTAGGTCGTTTTCAAAACCTAAAGTATAACTGTTTTTTGAAAAAATTTAAGAGTCTTTCACCATTGTCCGATATCCGTGCGCGCTTGCTCCCAGGTAACTTATATGCTCTCTTTTGCATCCCTACTGCTATTACATAGATAATGAGTAAATAACACTTAGTTATGACTTCGCTCTCTTGCGTTTATCTTATGACGCCTTACTATTTACCTTATATCGGCCGGTTATATATATATATATATATATATATATATATAAAGAGAGAGAGAGAGAGAGAGAGAGAGAGTTAGGATCAAATGAGAAGTTTTCTTAAAATAAGAAGGATAAGAAGTAACTATAACCGTATATCCGAGATGCACCGACTTAAATAAGATGCATCTCTATAATCTTAGATGCATTATAATGCATCATAATGTGTTTTATAGCTTTTAATTAGATGCATATACGTATATTAGATGCATTTTATGATTTGTCTTGTTTTTTGTTCCTCTACATGTGCCAAAATCACGAAAATCAATTTGCACCATCTACACATCAAAATAACTTTCGAAACTCAAAATGGTGCATCTAAATAAATAGAAATGCATCTAATGCAAGTCGTTGCATCTCAAATATGTGGTTTTAGTCACTTCTCACCACTTCTTATTTTAATTTACTTCTCACTGGATCCCTACTATATATATATATATATATATATATATATATAGAGAGAGAGAGAGAGAGAGAGAGAGAGAGAGTTAGGATCAAATGAGAAGTTTTCTTAAAATAAGAAGGATAAGAAGTAACTATAACCGCATATCCGAGATGCACCGATTTAAATTAGATGCATCTATATAATCTTAGATGCATTATAATGCATCATGATGTGTTTTCTAGCTTTTAATTAGATGCATATATGTATTTTAGATGCATTTCATGATTTCTCTTGTTTTTTGGTCCTCTACATGTGCTAAAATCATGAAAATCAATTTGCACCATCTACACTTCAAATTAACTTTCGAAACTCTATATGATGCATCTAGATGAATAGAAATGCATCTAATGAAAGTCGTTGCATCTCAAATATGTGATTTTAGTCACTTCTCACCACTTCTTATTTTAATTAACTTTCGAAACTCTATATGTGTGGTTTTAGTCGTTGCATCTCAAATGAGAAGATAAATTAAAATAAGAATGATAAGAAAAAACCACAACCACACATTTAAGATGCATATAAAAAAACTCATGCATCTCCTTTTGATTTTCTCTCTTCTATTTAAAATATGTGGCTAGAATTCCTTCTTATTCTTCTCATTTTTATTTTCTTCTCACCGGATCCCTACT
>BQNB010003966.1:0-22437 GCA_026074375.1 Tanacetum coccineum | reverse complement strand
ATCTAGCGCTGTGTATTATGAAGTAGCACCCCAAGTGGTATTCCGCTGCGTTGTCATATTTTTGGGGGTGTTACATGTTCAATCAACCTTCATCGCGGAAAGACAGATTTTAGATGGCCCGTTTATTCTTAATGAAATTTTACAATGGAGCAAGACAAAAAAGAAACAATCTTTAATTTTTAAGGTTGATTTTGAGAAAGCATATGATTCGGTTCGATGGGATTTTTTAGATGACATTCTAAAAAAGTTTGGATTTGGCGAAAAATAATGTATGTGGATTCAAAGCTGCCTTAGATCTTCGAGAGGTTCGATCCTAATTAATGGTAGTCCAATGGAGGAGTTTCAATTCTACAAAGGCCTCAAACAAAGAGATCCGTTATCTCCATTCTTGTTCATCCTAATCATGGAAAGTTTACATTTATCTTTTCAACGGATGGTGGACAATGGAATGTTTAATGGTATTAAGCTAAGCTCTTCGTTGAGTATTTCTTACTTGTTTTACTCGAATGATGCGGTTTTCATGGGACAATGGTATGATGGTAATATTTCTACTTTAATTCATGTTCTTGAATATTTTTATCGGGCTTCTGGTCTAAGGATTAATATGAGCAAGAGTAAAATTTTGGGTGTTAATGTAGATAGCGACAAGGTTAAAGGTGCTGCATCGAAGCTTGGATGTCGTATTCTCAAAATTTCATTTACGTATCTTGGATTGAAAGTGGGAGGGTCTATGTCTTGAGTTGATGCTTGGAATGAGGTGATAGATCGGGTGAAGAATCGGCTTTCTAAATGGAAGATGAAAATGTTGTCGATTGGAGGTAGGTTAACGTTACTTAAGTCGGTTTTAGGATCGATACCAATTTTCCACATGTCGATATATAGACAGTAACAAAGCTTCATGGGTTAATTGGAAAAAAGTGTTGGCGTCTAAAGAAAAAGGAGGCCTGGGAGTTTCAAGTTTATTTGCTTTAAATAGAGGTCTAATGTTTAAATAGATATGGAGGTTCTATACGCAAAATACTTTGTTATGGGTGCGTGTCGTTAAGGCGATTCACGGGGATGATGGTAATGTTGGAGGACACGTTAAATACGGTGCATCGGTTAAATTGGGGAATGGTGATAAAACTATTTTTTGGGAGGATATTTGGATTGATGGTAAAACTCTTAAGAATCGGTTCCCGCGCATTTATAGTCTTGAATCTTGCAAATTGATCACGGTGGGTGCGAAACTTGCGCAGCCTAGTTTGGAATATTCTTTTCGAAGAAATCCGAGGAGTGGAGTTAAGCAGGATCAATTCAACGAGTTGTCAGCTTTGGTGCATGATGTTTCTTTAATTCCTATGTCTGACAGATGGAAATGGGACTTGGAGAGCTCGGGAGATTTTTCTGTTGCGTCGGTTAGAAAGATTATTGATGATAAATCGCTTTCGGATGTTGACTCGAAAACTCGGTGGATAAAATATGTGCCGATAAAGGTGAATGTTCATGCTTGGAAGGTTAAGACAGATTCTCTTCCAACGAGGTTTAATGTTTCACGCAGAGGTATTGATATTGATTCCATTATGTGTGCTATTTGTGATAATGGGGTGGAGACGTCTAGACACTTGTTCTTCTATTGTTGCATGGTTAGACAAATTGTTCGCAAGATCACTCGTTGGTGGGATGTTCCTTATGTTGAGGTCGAATCATACGAAGATTGGTATAATTGGCTTGTGAACCTGCGGATTTCTTCTATGCATAAGCAGATGTTCGAAGGTGTTTTTTATGTCATGTGGTGGCACTTATGGTCGTTTCGTAATAAGCTCATTTTTTATTCTAAACCTCCTTCGCAGGCGTTGTTTTTTGATGATGTAGTTTCTATGTCTTTTCATTGGTGTAAGTATAGATGTAATGCGTCGTTTAGTTGGTACGATTGGGTTAAAAACTCGAATCTTGTCACTGTGTAATTGCTAGCTTCTTGCTAGTTTTGTTTCAATAAAATTGATGTTCAAAAAAAAATATAAATGTGGTTATAAGGTAAAATTTAGTATCATAAGATAAAAGTCATTTAGTAGTTTGTCATTCTTTAACTTTTATGTTTGGAATATTTAAGTGTTTATATAGTGTTATTGTCAAAAGATGGCTATATATAACACTTCGGTTTCTTGTATTGTTATCATTGAAGGGCATCTTAAACGGCTAATCAGATTTCTAGCTTAATCTTCCTTATATATAACACATTCTAATACTGCAATTAAGTAGACATAAAATAGACAACTAAACAGTCAGATTATGATCCAACGACGCAATTAAAGAGGTTTCGTTAACATCTACACACCACTATTATACGTAGTAGTAGTTATCTAAAATAGTACAATTACAATTAACACATGTTAAACTCCCAATAAATTTTTACTATTATACAATCACAACTAGTTAACCTTTGAGTGACAAGTACTTTCCACATTGAACATTAGAACAATACAAATCTAGTTTATTACTCATTTTGTTTCATAAATATAGCACTAGTATATATTTTCTTTTTAGTTTGTTCCAAATTAAGTGTTTACTTTTAAAAGTAGATAGGAAATTTAGATTAATTTTACTATATCACTCTCAGTTGAGATTATTTTTACAAATTAAATTTTAAAAAAGTTGTAAATTAATTAGTTTAAAATAAAATTATCATTGTACGAAAAATGAAGAAAAAAAAGTTATAATGATTATGTTTTTCATAAACGGTGTGTTTTTTATCGGTAAAGAATAGTTAAAAAACGGAAAGAGTGTATCATTCAAGTGTTCGGTCAGTAAAGTGTCACAATTTGCAACGATGTTTTACTTTTTATAGAAAGAAAACAATACTCCGTATATAAAACACACAAAGATAGACTGTGTAAAAGATAATGTTACCAAAAAAGAAGATTTGTGGACTTGTGGTTTGTGATATTTAAGGTATGGTGGTATTGCAGACTAGAAAGAAAAAAGCACTAGGTCTCTATAGGTTATTATACTTTGGTTATTTGGGTGGCTTTGGAGGGATACCGCAATAGCGTCACGTTTAACTTCTCAACCGTTAAGGAAAAGTGATCTATTCCGATTAATGTTCGTTTATCTTCATTTTAGTGGATTCACTATAGGGACCTATGAAGTTATCTTGGAACTTACCT
This sequence comes from Tanacetum coccineum, assembly GCA_026074375.1. Taxonomy (NCBI): domain Eukaryota; kingdom Viridiplantae; phylum Streptophyta; class Magnoliopsida; order Asterales; family Asteraceae; genus Tanacetum; species Tanacetum coccineum. The sequence goes on along the minus strand of BQNB010003966.1, from coordinate 19,291 downwards.
GGCTCTGTGTATCCCATTTCGATCACGCGTAAATTGGCCAATGGTTTAGAGCTGCTTTTGGTTTTTTCCTGAATAAGCATGGGCGTTCAAGTTGCTGGGTTGGCGTATCGACATACGGTTTTTTCGTTTGGCATCTTCGTCGGTTTTGAGGATGGTTCTTCTTTTCATCCTTTCTCGATGACTTGTTTTGGGGTTTCAATCAAAATCCATCCGAAGTGAAAAACCCGGGGCTCAGGCCATACGGGTTGGAGGGGTATTTTCTTTTGACGAAGTGAAAACCGAATCCGTCGGCCTTCGTGTCAAATGTTTTTTCATCCCTTTTGATTCACTCGCAGTTAAAGTCTCGGGATTTTACCATTTTTTGATGTTATGTAATTCTTTTTGTTGACTCATGTGTACTTTAAGTTTTATAGTCGTCTTGGCTAGACCTATTTTTTTATATATTGTATTCATCTTTGCTCGTTTTGCTCTTGTTTACAAAAAAAAAATTCTTATTAAGACTGTTAGTAGTAGTTATCAATAGTACAATTACAATTAACAAATGTTAAACTCCCAATAAATTTTAACTATTATACAATCACAACTAGTTAACCTTTGAGTGACAAGTACTTTCCACATTGAACATTAGAACAATACAAATATAGTTTATTACTCATTTCGTCTCATAAATATAGTACTAGTATATATTTTCTTTTTAGTTTGTTCCAAATTAATTGTTTACTTTTAAAAGTAGATAAGAAATTTAGATTCATTTTGGCTTATGATATATTGTACCCCCCCCCTAAATCACCATTTGTACCCCCTCGGGTTTTTTACGGTTTTTTTTTTTGTATTTTATTTTTTTTGTATTTTTATAATTTTGTATATGTTATAAAACTGTGACACGGAAAAAACGGAACGAAAAATATAAAGTTTAACAGGTCACAAAGATATGGAAACCTGTCAAAAAATTACGAAACACGAAACTGATAAAAAAAAAACCTGCGTTGCATGTAAAAAAGGAGTACAAAAGGAATATTTTGTACACTTTTTGGCATATTCATGGGCAAGGGGTGTGTTACCAATTACGGTGGTAACCCCCCCACACCCCCTTAATTTTACTATATCACTCTCACTTGAGATTATTTTTACAAATTAAATTTTTAAAAAGTTGTAAATTAATTAGTTTAAAATGAAGAAAAATGAAGAAAAAAAAGTTATAATGATTACGTTTTTATTAAACGGTGTGTTTTTTGTCGGTGAAGAATAATTAAAAAACGGAAAGAGTGTATCATTCAAGTGTTCGGTCAGTAAAGTGTCACAATTTGCAACGATGTTTTACTTTTTATAGAAAGAAAACAATACTCCGTATATAAAACACACAAAGGTGTTATGTAAAAGTTAATGTCTACCAAAAAATGAAAGCATTTGTGGACTTGATGGTTTGTGATATTTAAGGTATGGTGGTATTGCAGACTAGATTGGGTGGTATTGGAAAACCAAAGTGGTATTGTGGAAAACGTTGTCTAAATGTGATTGGTTAAATCACTTAAATGGTATTGTAGATACTGACGTTGTCTGCTATTTGGGGGGCCACATCGTACATGTGCTTGTCGATAGGTCCACTTTTCCTCGATTATACAAACTGAACGATGGTTCACAAATAATAATAATAAATAATAAATTATTTATATTCGTTCAAAGTTCAAACGATCTGATTACTTTGAAAGGATGTTATAAGTTCGGCTTAATACACAAACACATTATTATGCTTTTAGTTTTTGTTCATTTTAATTATTGTATTATTTTTTGATTTAAGTTCATTTGGATACCAAACTTAGCTTGGATATCGGGAGACTCATCCCCACCCTCCATTTCTATATCATCCAACGAAGGAGATTAAATTCCAATTTACATCACAGGGTATCTTGGTCATTTCAGTCCACTATATAAATATTTTTTTAACAAACACTCATTCAACACACACACACACACAACGTTTTTTTTCTCTCTCTCTACCAACAACATATCAATCACCACAAGGAACAAATTCATTAGATCTACTCCTAACATCTAATCATCACAAGCATCAATATGAGCATCACGAACATCTAATCGATCGATCTTCGATCGATTATCTCCTTCTTCAGTTGATTAACATTATGTTAGATTCATCAGATCAGATCTGTTCTTATTTTAGCTTATTTTATGTGAACAAGCTTATTAACTTATCATCATCCGAATTTATAAGCTTATTATTCAGCTTATTTTGATCGAATCTCTTAATTATTTGTTATCATATATCATAACACGGGGTCGATTCTTGGATTTGGCTAGTTTTTAGAGAGAGAAACACATGAGAGAGTTTTCTAGAGAGAGAAAATGTGTTTCTAAATGAAAAGGAAATAAATGACTAGCTTACCTCTTCCAAAGTTGGAAGAGGCTTATATAGTACTTACAATATATTTCAAAAATCTTAACAGTTGTTAGACAAGTAGCACCATCCTCATCATTAAAGTGAAGATCACTCATGACTGATGATTCTGTTACTACTACACTCTTGCCAGCAACCTTGGTATATATTTGTGTTTCATTATTAGCTGTTTTGGTCTTTGTAGTAAACCAAAACTGCTTAATGTAAGAAACTTATTTATACAGTGGGTTTACAAGTTAATTAATAATATGATTAAAGCTGCATTTCAAGATAGTCTACTATGTCTGTAAAATCATCATTCCCTTCTATTTCTGTCAAGAACGCCACCATATTGTGTTGGTTTTCAAAGTCCAAGTCCGCCATTGAAGATTAATTGGTTGTAGTCCCTGCAGGTCACCCCATCGTTAGTTTAAGGGTCCGGTGAACAAAAACCAATATAAACTCAAAGTTATAAAGATCAGTTTCTTGGTAACTTGACATTTTCTTTAAGAACAATTTAGTCCTTAGGCCTTAAAAAATGATCATTTACTTAAGCAAATTTTTTGTTGCAATTAGTAATATAGATGGTTGAGGCCCATTTCCCCTTATAAATATCACCCATACATGAACCCTAATTTCATTTCCTTTAGCAGTTTATGAAGAAGATTGACTTAATTAAAGGAACATATTAAGTTTATTACTAGTGGTGACGGGTGTGGTGGGTCTATGACGGGAGAGTGACAGCGACGAGACGTGATGAGAGCTGTGGTGGTGACGAGATTTATGGTGGATGAGGATGGGAGTATTGTGGCTATGGTTAGTTTGGCCTATTGATCTTCCAGGAAGGATTGTTTCTGTGCTTAATTGGTACATGATTCTGAAATTTGTGGGGCGGGAATAATTTTGTCACGAGATTTACAAAATTTTCAGGAAATATTGGAGAAAATACCTTTAGCACGATAAATTATAGCAAAGGTTGAAAAAATCGGACGTGAATTGCGGACAGTGAACCATCTCAGTAGCTTGTAATCTGTTCTTTGGGGGATTGGGATTAATCGGAAAAATACTTTTAGAAAATTATCTGCCATAATACTCCCAACCAATTTACTCCAGCCTAATACTCTCGCCTTTATAATACTCCCGCAAATACTCCTGACAAATCTCCCGCCAAATATCCCGCTAATTACTCCCGCCAAATACTCCCGCCAAAAACTCTTCTATACCATAAAAGCAGATATTATCACAACCACAAACATATCACACACTCTTACCATCACTACCATAAAAAGATGGTGAAGATGGTGCCATTTGAAGCTTTTACGTGTAGTTGTGGATAAGGAGATTATAGTTCTCCGAACAAATCGGATTAAACCTGTGAGTTACGGTTATAACTATACTATGCAGAGTAGGTCATGGGTCATGGGTCATGTGCATTGGGTTGTAGTGGCTAATAGTGTAATGGAACCTATGCATGACCGGTGATAATGACTAATTCATATGGGTCATGGGTCATGTGCATTAGGTCACATTCATTAATAGGTATTTGACATCATATGGGTCATATGCATTGGGTTGTAGTTGATTCAGAGTGTCATGTTACGACACATCTTGAATGGTGTGACAATGGGTAATTAACATGGGGTCATGTGCATTGGGTTATAGTGGATTATAGCTTAATGTTACGACACATCAATGACTGGTGATAATGGGTAATTAACATGGGTCATGGGTCATGTGCATTGGGTTGTAATGGATTATAGCTTCATGTTACGACACATCTATGACTGGTGACAATGGGTAATTAACATGGGTCATGGGTCATGTGCATTGGGGTGGTAGTGGATTATAGCTAGTGTAACCATGAATGACCTTGTGATATGACTATTCATGGGTCTGGGTCTATGTGATTAGGTCACATTCATTAATAGGTATTTAACATCATATGAGTCATATGCATTGGGTTGTAGTTGCTTAGAGTGTCATGTTACGACACATCCATGACTGGTGACAATAGGTAATTAACATGGTCATGGGTCAGGTGCATTAGGTTGTAGTGGATTATAGCTTCATGTTACGACACATCAATGACTAGTGACAATGGGTAATTATACTTGGGTCATGGGTCCAATGTGCATTGGGTTTGTACTTGTAGTGGGATTTGCTTCATGTTTACGGACACATTCCATGACTGGTGTCTTTGGGTAATTAATCTTGGGTCTGGGTTATGTGCATTGGGGTGGTAGTGGATTATAGCTAGTGTAATGGAACCCATGCATGACCGGTGATAATGACTAATTCATATGGGTCATGGGTCATGTGTTTGTTCGATGCGTGTGACCTGTGCGTCAATGAGTATTGTTCGATAGTATAGGTATTTGACATCATATGGGTTCATATGCATTGGGTTGTAGTTGCTTAGAGTGTCATGTTACGACACATCCATGACTGGTGACAATGGGTAATTAACATGGTCATGGGTCATGTGCATTAGGTTGTAGTGGATTATAGCTTCATGTTACGACACATCCATGCTGGTGACAATGGGTTTTATTTAAACATAGATCATGGGTCATGTTATCATTGGGTGGTGAGGATTATAGATAGTGTAATGAAAACCAAAATGCTTGATCGTTTGAATAATGAATCGTAATTTCAATTTTGGGTCGTTGGTCATATGCTTTAGGTTATCACTGGGACATTCAAATCTAGTTCGGCATGTGGTCACTTTCGACCCATAAATATGGGTCATATGCATTGGGTGTTTACGGGGAGGTTCGGTTCAGTTTGTTGGTAACAGTCATGTATAATATGCATGGTTCGGTTCGGTTAACCGCAGACATATAAAACTAACAACCGTAACCGAACCATTATAAGCGAGTTTTTTTGGTTACAAATTTAGCGGTTCCTCGGTTTCACAGTTTTGTTTGAACCCCCTAGGTCATATGTATTAAGGTTGTAGTGGCTTATAGTGTCCGCGTAAAACGTATAATTGTTGAAAAAAGGTACTTAACGAAATTGGAATCACCGGGTTGAGTAAGTACTTAACGAAATTGGAATCACCGGGTTGAGTAAGTTCTTAACAAAATTGGAATTATCGGGTTGAGTAAGCACTTAACGAAATTGGAATCACCGGGTTGAGTTTTTTTTTATATTTTTGTAGTTAATTTTTTATTAAATTTATGGAAGTCTTAATTTAAATTTTGTAGCATTTTTTAACATTTTTTACTTCTAACCTTTCTAAATTTTTAATTTAAATTTAAATTTTTTAAATTTTGTAATAGAATATATTGTTTTTAGAGGAGGGTTTATTTTTGTGAAAAAGTGTAAGTTAAGGGGTTTAGTTTGTTCTTGTTTTGGAGTGTGTGGGTTTAGTTTGGGTATATAGGAATTATGAACTTTCCTGTTCATTAGATATGAGAAGCCATTAATTCTCTGGGTGTGAGAAGCCTGCGAAAATTAACTTGCAGCAATGATGGTTCATTTGCCACTTCTCCACCACACACTTCCCCTATTTATACCCCCTCCCATATTTGTTTCTAGCACCACTTCCCCTGTTTATTCCATTTCCATCATCTCAATCTCTCTAATTATCCAAAACCCTAACACTAACCATGGCAGGAGCGAGCGGAAGCAACAGTTTTGTTGATGATCATATCGAGCTAAGTGGTAAGACCGATCCAAATGAGTATCTGAAGTTATTTGTGACTCAGCAGATTGTAGATCGGCGTGGGTTTATTGCGAGGATAGGGCCTGAAGTCAACATCGCAAGGAATGAACTTGGGCAGTTGAATGCCCTTATTGTTGGGCTTGAAGCTTCAGAGGATGTTGGGGAGGCGTGGGACACCATTATGTATTTGAGAGATGAGCAGCGTAAAGCGGAGGCGAAGCTGGTTGATTTGCAACACTAGCTCACTGACGCAGAAGAGGAGATTGTGGAGAAGCAGAAGCAATTGAAGTAAAGGAGGAGGATGGGTTAGGGTTTGTGTAGGGTTCTTTTTTTTGGGTCAGTATTGTTGATGGTTGTTTTGTTGTCTTGGTTGTTTATGTGAAGCTTTTAATTATAATATGAATGGGTATGGTATGTTAATAACCTGTTAAGTATTTTTTTTTTTGATTATTAAGCTCTTTGATTTGGTAGTGTAGTATGCGCTTGTGACCGTCTATAGTTTGTTTCAAAAACCAAACACAGGTTATACGAATGATGAGGCTGGAAAGGTTTTCTTTCGTATTAGTACTTCATTTCTTGCATTTCGTTTCTTTATCAATCTTTATGTAGTTGTAGATTCATGGGTGCATTTGAATGTGTCGAAGGATATTTGTGATTTAGTTTATGTTTATGCATGTCGGACTGGTCGTGACTAAAGGTTTTTAGGCACGGGGTTATAGCCATGACCGAATACCCACAATTGATTTTCAGACTATATGGATGAGTGTATAACCATGTAAGATTACCACTTTTTAATATTGTAATTATCATAAAATTATATTTTTTTAAAATAAGTTAAATTGTTAATAACCTTTTTAATAATAAATGATTGCATCTTTTGAGACTAATTTAAATCATTAATGTCAAATTATCACTAATTCAAAAAATTTAAATTTGGAGCCAAATTGCAGCCAAAATTTTTAAACTCACATAGGAAGATAAACAGTGTTCTTTTCCTCATTTCATCATTAATCCCTTTTTCATCTCCAAAAAAAGGCTGCAACCAAAACAGAAGAATAACATCTCTTTTTACACCATTAATTACCACTTTTCCTTATTTTCTTTTACATATTGCTGCTGAAGTATCATGGACACTCAAGCCATTGATGATCAGGCTCATTTGGCTAATTATGATAGTTATAATGAAATTGAAAATTAAGATTTAGGATATCATTCAGAGGAGTATTTTGATGATGCGCATGAGGATGATGAAAACAACCATTCAAATGGGAATGTAGTTAAGAGGGGCATAACCAGGTTATATAAGTTTCGCATGGAATATGGAAAACCCGGTGGAGTAAAGCTGAGTGTAACCTTCGATGCGTTGAATAGGATATCAAGAAAACACAGAGCAATGTTTTTGAGTTTTTAGGAGACATGGTTCGTGAGCATATAGGTTTGAAGATTCTAACATGGAACAAGGTGGGTTCAGAAGCAAGAGATAAACAATGGGATGAAATCATGGTACATATTTAATATTTTTGAACCCAATACTACATAAGTTTATCCTGTATTTACATTATGTGCAACTAATTCACAACATTCTGTTAACCTTTGCAGCGATACTTTGATGTTGACTTGACAGCAGAAAGCTGGTAATGAATCGTCTTGGGCAACTTCTAAGGAATTTCAGAACGAAATTGAGACGAACATATATATTGCCTAACAAAGATACACCTTCAAAGCTAAATGAAGTCCCGGCGAAGTATACTGCAATTTTAAAAGCCGAAGAATGGGTCAATTTTATAAAAGTAGACGGCCACCCAGGCTTACAAGGTTTTAATTAGTCATTTTTATTTAAGTCCATATATCTTTCATAATTTTGTGTTTTCATATATATTACATCTAAACGCCTTATGATTTTGTGTTGCAAGGTGAAATCAGCTGCAGGTAAAATGGCGCGTTCCAAGTGTCTTTATCCGCATACAATGGGACGAGGTGGATACGCACATGTGAAAGAGCAAATGGTAAGATTACACATTTGCACATTTGCATTTCATAGCAGCATTCATTTATATCAGTTTAACTTACATGTGTATGTATTTGATGTTTATAAGATTGAAAAAAAAGAAATTAAACCAGATGAAGAACCCTCGCGTGGTACACTATGGTTGAAAGGAAGGGTAAACAAAGACGGAGATTATCCAGATGATGAGATTAGATCAGTGGGAGATAAACTTGTAAGTTTGACTGCAATTTTTTTTATTATGTTCATTTTAGTATAATAACCTATTTCCCATATTGTGTGTGCAGAAAGAAACTGAGGACAAGAAATTCAAGAAGGAAACCTTGATGTTGATCACGGCATTTGATGTTCATAATAGTTGTGTATTATGTAAGGAAAAGGGAGGGAGGCCAAGAGAGGGGAGTGATGTTACATCTCAAGAGGTATTTGGATATGTCACAAGCAAACAAGCAGCTGATGAAAGAATTTTGTTACTACAAAGTCAACTTGATGCTGCGAGACGTGAACGTCAAGAGAAAGAACTATTAATCCAGAGTATGTCCAGCAAGATGTCACAGACAGAGGGATTGGTGACTAAACTGAAGACTCAGTTGGCTGCACAAGGGGGGCAGTTGCAGTCAATGCCAACTCAATTGACACCACCAGCTGTAAGACATTTTTTATGTTGCTAACAATTTCATTTTCTAATTAACGCTAATAGCACTGATCATATAGATAGCAGGTACATCTGACCTAATACCTTAGGACCTCCTTTTATAAACCAAGGAGACCTAATGGGCTTACAATAAGTTCCATCCATTTATAATATTTTCCTAATATTAATTCATGCATATTAATAAGCAGTTACTAACAACAGTCCTGCTTTATTAATTGCGCTTAACTCAGAGAACATAAAATATACTAACATTTGTAACTAACACTAGCAGTACTAACATTTGTACTACCAGCACTAAAGAGTAGGTATATTTTTTTCATGTTCTTCAAACCAACAGTTTAACCATAAAAAACCAGTAGTATTATCATCAGCAGTTAACTTAAGAATCCTTTTTTAATCCAACACGTTTTCTTAATTTATATTTGTAGGTGTCTTGGTGGAATTCATGTCTTGTAAATAGCAGTTGCTGATGAGGACGGCAGGAAAACTGTTGTTGGATGTGGATCAGAATGATGCGAGCATTTGGAAGGAAATGCAAAAAAGGGTACGTAATCTAAATAAAACATCCCCCTTTGTGATTTTGAAATTTCTTACATACATGTCTTATTATAATTTACCGTGGTTTTTTTATGCATACAGGGAACTGTGTAATCGTGGGGTAGCTAGAAACCGACTAAGATCAATCCGAAAGGATTCTTCAAGTCAAGATTCCTAATCCAAAGAAAATTGTTCGGTACTACCACAAGTATGTATTTTCAAAACATGTTCATATTTTATTCTTTTGTTTAATTTAAATTTCTGGATAATACTCATGCAACAAAATCATTTTTAGGCAATAGTAAGTGCAGAACTGTGGGCACTTAAAAGAATCAAACTCATTATGATGAGGGGTACGTATACAAGAGTGATGAAAATATGCTTCATAACAAGCACTCCCAAACGGATTGCTACAAGCGTGTCAATTGATAAATCTCTAGTGGATGCAGCATTTATACCGGATGTAGGAAAAAATTAAAATGTGTTGCCAACGTTTTGGATGCAGTAGGTGGTTTTGTTGCATGGTAAAGAATCAGTTGTTTTGTCCAAAGGTACCTATGTGTGTTCTATGAACCTAATATATATTAATTCTTCATTATTTAATTCAGTGTTTGATACACGCAAACACTTATGTTTCCTGCAGGCAATCACCACCCAAGTAGCATACAAATGATCCTTGGTGAGGGGGGGGGTTTTTACACCCCACACAAAAAAAGGGGGGGGGGGGTGAAACAAAACTGCACCTAAAGTACAAACGAAGCGCAAAAACGTTTACGTCTCTAGTGATGCCATGCAAAAGGAAGCTAAGATGAGGATCAGTCAGAAGGCCTTAGTTTATTGAGAAGTTTAGTATATACGACATTACAATTTTATATTGGTTCAGTTATATACATTCCAGTTTTATTGTATTTGAATTTATTTTGATATATATATTTGATTTTGTTTTGATATATATTGATTTCTTAAATGTGACTAAAAGATGCATATGGTCACACTTGTTAACACTTTTTGGTCATTGTTTGCTTAATTCTTTGTGTGACTAAATATTACAAAAGGCCACACAAACATAAAATTCATGTGGCCATTGGATGATTAATAGTCACACAAAATACACATTTCTTCACTTTAAACACCATATGGTCACACTTATTAACACTTTTGGCCACTTTATGCTTAATTGTATGTGACTAAACACCCAAAAGAAACATGCCTTGTGTGACTAAATATTACAAATGGCCACACAAACATAAAATTCATGTGGCCATTGGATGATCAATAGTCACACAAAATACATATTTCTTCACTTTAAACAGCATATGGTCACACTTATTAACACTTTTGGTCACTTTATGCTTAGTTGTATGTGACTAAATACCCAAAACAAACATGCTTTGTGTGACTAAATATTACAAAAGGCCACACAAACATAAAATTCATGTGGCCATTGGATGATCAATAGTCACACAAAATACACATTTCTTCACTTTAAACACCATATGGTCACACTTATTAACACTTTTGGCTACTTTATGCTTAATTATATGTGACTAAATACCCAAAACAAACATGCTTTGTGTGACTAAATATTACAAAAGGCCACACTAACATAAAATTCATGTGACCATTGGATGATCAATAGTCACACAAAATACACATTTCTTTAATTTAAACACCATATGGTCACACTTATTAACCTTATGCCACCTTTATGCTTATTTGTATGTGACTAAACACCCAAAAGAAACATGCTTTGTGTGACTAAATATTACAAATGGCCACACAAACATAAAATTCATGTGGCCATTGGATGAACATTAGTCACACAAAATACACATTTCTTCAATTTAAACACCATATGGTCACACTTATTAACACTTTTGGTCACTTTATGCTTAGTTGTATGTGACTAAATACCCAAAAAAAACATGCTTTGTGTGGCTAAATATTACAAAAGGTCACACAAACTTCAAATTCATGTGGCCATTGGATGATCAATAGTCACACAAAATACACATTTCTTCAATTTAAACACCATATGGTCACACTTATTAACACTTTTGGTCACTTTATGCCTAGTTGTATGTGACTAAATACCCAAAACAAACATGCTTTGTGTGGCTAAATATTACAAAAGGTCACACAAACATAAAATTCATGTGGCCATTGGATGAATAATAGTCACACAAAATACACATTTCTTCACTTTAAACACCATATGGTCACACATATTAACACTTTTGGCCACTCTATGTTTAATTGTATGTGACTAAATATACAAAAAAAACATGCTTTGTTGGTTGTACATTGTTTACGGTCACTAAATTGTACCTATTTAGTCACACAAAAAACGTAGATACGGACACTAAAGCTTTCTTATGTGTGACTAACTCGAATGCTTGACCGTAGGTGACCTACGGTCGCGCGACCTTTTTTCACACACAAAACTTTTCGCGTGTGTGACTATATGTATATAGTCACACATTTTTGGTGTGACCAATACCACTTTTTGTACTAGTGTAAAAACTGTGTCGAACTAGATTTGGTTGTATATATTCCTTGGCCCCATTGATCAATGTTGGTTGTTAAAACATGTAATGTTATTTATGAAACAATTATGTAATTTATATGGTTTTGTTTTAGTTATATTAACCATTTATACTATAAGTTTTATATATTAGCATTACTAAGTAACATATAACATTAAATCACAATGGAAGTTAATATGGTAATTTTGTATGTTCAGAAATGATATACAAGAATTTATCAAACACTTAGTAACATTTTGGCTCAGCACCTTTGAATTATTTAGCACCTATTTATTCAGCACTAAACTGTACAATTTTATCAAACAACCCCTAAATGATCTAAGGTATTGAGAATGGTAACATGACACTCAAATGGTCTCATGAAGCTTGGAGCATGTGTTCTTCCTCTAAAAAGTTCATAAGGGGTCTTGCTATAAGGCTTAACTACTAATGCTCTATTCTGCACATAGCAAGCAGTATTAACTACTTCAGCCCATAATATAGTAGGTAACTTTGAATAAGCTAACATGGTTCTAGCAGCCTCAATTAGTGTCCTATTTCTTCTTTTAGCAACACTATTTTGCTGAGGAGTTCTAGCTACACTAAATACCCTTCTAATACCTTTCATTGCACAAAAATCATTCATAACACTATTCTTGAACTCTGTCCCATTGTCACATCTGATTACCTTAACTTTCTTATCAACTAGGTTTTCTATCTCTGTTATAAACTTCTTAAGAATGCCTATATTCTCATCCTTAGTTGCTAAAAAGAAAACCTAAGTGTATCTGCTATAATCATCAGTAACAACTAACCTATATTTCTTATGCATTAAGTTGCTCACAAAAGTAGGACCAAACAAATCCATATGCAGCATGAATAAAGGTTGTGAAATAAAGTTCTGAATCTTGGACTTACAAGAAGCTTTGTGTTGCTTTCCCTTCAAACAAGCAACACAAGTTTGGTTATTTTCAAAATGTTTTGAGGGTAAACCTCTCACAAGATTATCCTTAACTTGTTTATTAATATTTTTAAAATTTATATGACCCAGCCTCCTATGCCAAAGCATTGATTCATCAAGTATGGCCTTTGCAACAAGACAAGTTAAACTCTCTTTAGGAACAATATTTTTCATATCAACACTGTACATATTGTTCTTTCTAGGAACTCTAAGTAGAATCTGACTCTTATCAGGTAACTTAAAGTTAGGAGACAAAACAAGACATTTAGTGTCAGTAAAAAGAACATTGTTCTTTCTGTCACACATATGTGAGACACTAAAAAGGTTAAACTTTAACTCCTTGACAAAGTACACATCCTCAAAATCAAGATTACGAGTTTTAATAGTTCCTTTACCAGTAATTCTGCCACCATTTGCTCCTCCCCCAAAGGTAACATATCCTCTATTAAATTCTTTAAAATCTAAGAGATAGGACATGTTCCCTGTCATGTGCCTAGAGCATCCACTGTCAACATATCATTGATCTTCTTGCACCTTTTGTGGATGACCCTGCACATAAAATAAGAAAATTAGTTTCCTTTGGGGACCCAATCTATCACTGACTTAGATATGCCTCATGCATCAATGTAATTATGTCTTTTCAATGTAATTAATGCACCATTAGGTTTGGTAGGTCTCCAAACCCAACATGTTGAGGCCTTAATAACATTAACCTGATTTGCCCTAACAGCATTAACTACTGCTGGACTTGGCCTAGCAGTATTAACTGCTTTTGGTCTAGCAGTATTAACTGCTTTTGGCCTGGCAGTATAAAATTTTCCCTTATCAGTATTAACTTTTTGATGAAAACTTATGTTAGTTAATGTTGTTTTCTTTTAAATGGGCCTTCTTATAGTTGATGGTGCTATTTTAGAAAAGCGTAAAATTAGTCCAGCACTATGAACTATAGTTTTGGGGTAAGCAGTATTAACAGGCCTAGCAGTATTAAGTGGTTTAGGCCAGTTTTCATTAAGATTGCTCTTGGAACCATGTTTCTGGCAGCATTGGCTTCACCCTTGTATAGTGCATTCTTGTTACCACCCTTTCCCTTTGATGATAATTGCATTTACCCTGCATATGGTCAAAACTTCCACAAATAAAACAAGCTTTATTATACATTACAAAGTTAATTCCTAGTTTTTGGGACATTAGATTATTCCAATTTCTTTAGTTTCCCCTAGGACCTTGTGACCTGTACATCTTAGCATACCTAACTATTTTCCTAACTGGTTTTTCTTGTTGTTTTGGTCTAACAACTTCAACTTTAGCAATAGTAGGAACAACAGTTTTCTTTTCTACCACAATAGGAGACTCAACTGAGCAATCTTTATTATCTGACACCCTAAGCAAAGGAGCATCAAGATATTCCTTAAGCTCATTGGGAATATCTTCACTAGCATTCTTGGACTCTATCTCACAAGACTTAGGTCCATAGCTTTCAAACTCATGCTGTTTAAACTCCTCTAGACCAGAGTAGGACAAATCAATCTTTGGGTGTGCACACCTCCCTATATTATAGACTAGTGTAGCAGGAGGTAGAACATCATTATAACTTTGAAACCCCAAACCCTTTTTGCTTTTGTCAGTTATTTGACTTTCTAACAATTTGTCTAGACTCTTGGAAGCATTATCAAATTTTTCAATTTTTAATTGAATGCCTTCTTTTTCTTGCTTAATCTTTTCTAATTCACTTTTAAGCACATTTATTTCTGAGTCTTTAATTGACATATCTCTAGTTAGGACAGCAATGTTTTCACAAAGAGTGGTCTCATTATTTTTATAAAAGACAAGTTTCTCTTTTACATATGCTAAACCCTTTTTATAAACAATTAAATCAAACTCAACTTTGTTAAAGTCTATTCTTAAATCATCATATTGCTTTTTAAGAGTTTCATAGCATTTTAGACAGGTTTTTGAACAAGTATTGTTAGTATATACCTCAGAGTCTGAAAAATCCATAAGAGCCATGTTTGTAGGAACCTCATCTTCAGCCTTATAGCTCCAGTCAAAACCAACTTCATCAATAGTAACCATAGCTTTGGAAGAGGTTTCTTCTACATTTACAGTCCTTCTAGAGCTATCTTGATACATGTTTCTGCTATCTTGGTTCCTAGGCCCTCTGCACTCCCTTGCAAAATGTCCCATCTTGTGGCAGTTGTAACACTTCACCTTAGACTTATCAAAACCAGCTGTGTCACTCCCATTAATGGTGATCTTCTTTCCAGTTTTTTTGGAAAAACCTTTTTGCCCTCATGCTTAATAATGCTAACTGCCACTTTAAATCCATCTCTTCTAACTCATCTTCATGGATTTGTTTAAGGTCCTCATGTACAACCTAAGACCTATTTGATTGATTGGCTAAAAATGCATAAACAGTGGCATCACTTAAGTTAGCAGTACTAGTTTGAGTACTAGCAGCACTAACTTGAGTGTTAGTAGTACTAGATTGAGTGCTAGCAGTACTAACTCCATAAGCAGTATTAACTTCATTAGTACTGTTAGTACTAGGAGATGACAAAAAAGCCATGTTTTGAGAACTTGAGTTTGAGCTTGCAGTTCCTTTAACCTCTTGTTCAACAATCTTAAAGTTGTTGTAGAGATCATCAATGCTCATTGTGTCTAGATCAGGTTTATTCCTCCAGACCACAACATGAGTATTCCACTCAGAAGGCAAACTTCTCAAAAATTTCAAATTGAGACCTTCCTGTGAAATAAATTCACCTAAGACAGCCAGCTGACTTACAATCTTCTGAAGCCTATTAAAAATAAAGTCAAGACACTCTATGCTTAGAGCATAAAAGTTCTCATACATTTGCTTCAGAAGAGTCTTCTGAGTCTTCTTTGTGGCTTTATTACCATCAAATCTTGTTTCTATAGCTGCAAACAAACTCTTAGCATCCTTGTACTGATTAAAAGTCATCAGATGTTCATTTGGAAGTGCCATCAGTAGCATACTTCTTGCCTTTACAACATTCTTCTTTTTAATCTTTTCTTCAGCAGTTACATGGCTTGATATTATTGTAGTTGTGGCATCTCCTTCTGCTGTTGTTATTTGGGTTACTGGTATGAATGAGTTTTGATTCTCTATGACATCCCATAGAGCATAGTCTTAAACCTAGAAGTATTGCTCAATCCTAAGCCTCGAAATCTCATAGTCACCCTGCTTAAGCATGGGTAGCTTTGCAGTGGTCCTGGTTTGTGTAGTTTCTAGTTCCATCTCTTCTTGTTGAGTAAAGAGTTATTCTAGACTATTTCTTCTAGATCAAAATTTCTCAAAGCACAAGCTCTGATACCACTTGTTGATCTAAATACACGATCGAATCCTTAGCTTGTAAGGTTAAGTTACCTTGGATAAATCCAAAATAACTATGGTAGAAACTTTGTATGTATACTAAAGAGTATGCGGAATCTACTCTTTAATACTTTGAAGAATATTAATGAAACAGTAAATATGTATGAACAATGGTGTTAACAAAAAGCTCTAATATTATTAAGATCAATAATACGAGTACTCTGTCTAGTACTAGGGTTTACAACCTTGAAGCTATGAAAAATGTAATGGGTGGTACATCAAACTCAATAACCTAGGACTTCCTTTTATATACCAAGGAGTCCTTTACAAGATAACTACAAATCTTCTAGAATAATAACCTTATGCGTATCTTTCTAATAATATAAGATATACATAGAATAAACTAATACAAATCATATCACACGTCTTTATCTCGTCAACAGTTGTAATCTTCCATCACCAGTGTTAACCCCTTCAACGGTGTTAAGTTTACACTGGCAGTACTAATTCAACTCCAGCAGTACTAACTTCAACTCTGGCAGTACTAACTAAGCTTGGCAGTATAAACTCTTCCTTTGGCAGTACTAAGTGTAATGAGATTAATTCCCAACAAACTTAGTATAGAAAATTAGAAGGGGGGGTTGAATAGTTTACCGCTTTTTAAATTTAATGTTTAGTTTGTTTAGTAAAAAATAGATTCGACTTAGTATGAATTTAACACTTGCACAATATGAACAATTTCAAGTAAGTAAGAAAATACTAATACAATATAAGTTAAGTAAATAGGAAAAGAGATGAGAGTTAGAAGCACCTCTTCGTCCTACTCCAGTCCCCGAGCACCTAACTCGAGAGTCCTCTTCACTATGTCAACAAACTTCCTTATGGCAGAGAAAACCTTACACACCTTTGCTTACACTGATTTCTGACACTAATCAAAATGTCGAGTTCTAATCCTAGCTAGGACCAATGTTACAACTTATACTACTTCACAACTTAACACGCCTTCACTACTCTTCACGACTTCACCCTTCTTAGATAACGCCTATTCAATCATTATTAAATGTATACACCAATCTAACCTTTCTTCCTATGTCCACACCAATCTAACCAATATACACACCTTTACAAAATGAATGAATGATTTACAAGATATAATACCAATACAACTAAGTTGCAAGACCACACTATGTTGCAATACTTCTTCACTTGATGAAAGGAAGTATTTTTCTCTTGCACTTGAAGATCAAAGCTTGTATCACTTGAAAACAAAGCTTTATGATTAAATGATCAAAGGATTAAAGAAAATATGTGAGCTGATTTTAGACAGAAAGTTATGAGTACAAAAGGTGAGAAAATCAACGGGGAATAGTCTAGTATTTATAGGCAAGCTGGGGGACATTTTTGTCTGGCTGGTCTCCTTAATTGCTTGCCGGTCCCCTTAATAGTTAAGGGGACTGCCCAGACAGAAACGTTCCCTTTTTTGTCTTTTCCTAGGGATGTGTTTTCTGGAACTTTCATAGCCGTTTTAAGGCTGAAAATTTGAATTCAAATTATTATTTTGAATTAAACATTTTTCTTTTAATACAAAAATATTTTGTAAAAGATAAAAAAATGTTTGTAACATTTTACAAAAAATATAAAAATTCCTTTGATCATAAAATGCATTAAGCATTTATTTATTCATACCTTTAAGTGATTTAATTATCGAAATGAAAATTTACTACTAATTACTTTTTTACGTTTTAATTTTACGTTTGATGTTTTTACATTTTGTGATTATCAAAACGTATAGATATCGAAAAATATTGATAACGTTTTTAGGCATTATTTATATCAACAATCTCCCTTTTTTTAATAATTACAAAATCTAAACTCATTAATTGTAAAATTATTTTTAAAACAAGTATTTAGTGAGTTTATGTTCATTTCTCCCCTTTTTGTCGAATCAAAAAGGTGTCACCGATGAGTACGATAAAATCGACGGAATGCAAGCTCCCCCTTGATGTGTGCTCCCCCTCGATCAAGGGCACCAAGGAATCAAGCTATGACACTCTTGCTACAAAAACAAGTTAGAAGAACAAGGCTACCATTTCTAACATATAGCAACAATATTTAGATGAGAGAAGAACAACTAAGGAAATAACATTCATTCATTAAAAAGAAGTTTGTGTATAGAACATAATCGTGCATACAATATAAAATATGCTTAAAGCATATTGATTACGAGAGAAAAAAATCCTAAATTGCCATGGAGAGCTATTGGACTTGCTTGCGACACACCGGGTTGACACATTAATCGAAAATAAGATGAGCATATCAAATGCTTAGTTGGTGGATGATGGAGAGTTTGGAGAGGAGGTGGTTCTTAAAGGGTAGTCACGATGGACTTGAGGAAGTGGATGTGGTCGAGTGAGGAGGTACTCAATCCAACTTATGCTTTCACTTAATTCTAAGGTTTGTTTTTAAAGGAAGATGCAACAAGGATAATTGCTAGTGTGATTTTCAACTTGACTCAAGTTGAGGGTGTTAGGAAAATTTGGGGAGTAAGGTGATGAAGGAGGTTGATCCATGTTCCATTGTGCAAGATGCATGGCTAATAGAGCATTTAGCTCATGAGCTTGCTTGATTTCTTCAACAAACCTCAAGTCGTCGAAAGAAGGGTTTGGAGGTAGAGTATGGCTGTCATTAAGAAGGGTGGCTTGAACATGTAGTATAAGTGCAACATGTGGGTTGATAAGTGAGTAAGGAAGAGGAGGTTGTTGATCAGCATCTTAAGGTGAGGAGGATGTTAGTTTAACATGAGAGTCATAAGGTGAGAGTGAGTGAGATTGTGAGGAATTGTTAGGACCTTGAGTAGAAGTAAATTCACAAGAGGGTTCATTAGAATGAGATAAAGGTTTAGAAATGGGTTGTTTAGTAACAACATCACTTGATGTGGAGACGGATTTGTGACAATAGTCAAGTTTTCTTTTCCAAAGAGGCCTTACGGATATCTTGGCAACTCTTAAGGTTTTAGATCTTGGGTTGTTAGAAGATGACATTTGAGAGGATGAGATGAGGGGGTGATTATGGTGAGAGTTGGGAGTTATTTATAATGTTTAGATGATGTGATTAAAGATGGACAAGGCTTGATGGATGAGCTAGGTTAAAGAATGTTTGTGAATTTTGGGAAGTAATAGCTTAGTCTAGGATGAAGAGGGTCAACAAGCAGAAAATAA